>JAAXYW010002044.1:0-15675 GCA_036851895.1 Orthonychiurus folsomi
GACCTTTGAACATGCCACTTTTAACATTAAAATTTCCATGCAAAATGGTTCTGGTCGGCAGTCCGAAAATTTCAAAAATTCGGCTAAATTCGAAATTTGAGTAGTGAGAACGGACACTTTGTGAAACATAGTTTCTACATAAGTGTAGTAAGTGGGCAAAATTTCAGCCAAATCGGAATCGGACAACCTGGGTACATCCCTCGTAAGTGGGACGGTTTTGGAAGGAACGGAATTTTTTCCATGCCAATAACGTTAAAATTCTTCCTCTAATAGGGATTTCGATAAAAGAGAACATTCGATGTTAGGGACCAATTTCGTCGGTCCCAAATTGAATAAAAGCCCTATATTAGGGACTTTTGAGTAATTTAACTGTCAAATCACCCTTCTCCTATTGTGTCAGAGGGCACATGCAACAGAAATTTATGCTGTGAGAACCGAAAACTGTCCAGAGGAAGTGCATACAGCATATGCAACAATTAAATGTTGGCTACAAACTCAACAAGTGAATATTTGTACCAAACAAACACAAATTACTTCATTCTTCAAACAATAATAATCATGTGTTTATACTGCACCTATGAGAATACTGAACAATAAATAATTGTGATAATATTTGACCGTTCTATTATAGGGACTTCTCTCTAATAGGGACGAATTCGCTGGGTCCCAAATAGTCTCTAATATCGAGCTTTGACTGTACTTCTATGTACAGGTTGTCCCAGAATTAACTACCACACTTTGAAGAGTCACTCTTCAAACTCTTTGAAAATTGTTGCAACGCAAATAATCTATTTGAGAAATTTAAAGTAAGAGGTTAGATCGATTCGTAAATTAAGAACAAACTTGTAGCAGGAGCTCCGGTTTGATTTAAATTCATGTGGATTTCCCGGCAACGCCAACTTCTAGGCTGGGATTTTTTTCTTCTTTGCTTTGCCGGGGCCATATGGCTGAGGGTGCATGGACTATAGCAGTCAGGCAAGAGGAAAGGGGCCAAACCAATAAGGAAAAAGCACTACTAAACTACACGGAAGGTGAAGAAGAAATAAAGAATGCTAACGCTAATTTAAAATATGGCAGTTCTGATGTTCTTGACAAATTAAATTGAAAAAGACGAGAAATCTAAATGATGAATATGAGTGAAAGCTGTCATTAAAACATTCACTTGAGTGAATTAAGCTGCTTGCAAATTGCAGGATTATTAATAATTATTATGATAATTTGGCGGCCCAACTATGCTATGGGCGGGGAAGGAATTCGATCGAGCAACCTTTGTGTTGCGGAAGAGAAGATGCAAGGGCTAGGAGGCAGTGGGGCTGGGGACAGCGCATAAGGTGCCGGAAGGGACCCAGTCACCATTTGGTGGTGTGGGCGGCGCACCCACAAATTTGTAGGCTTTGTTTAACAATTCTAGTTTGATGAAATTTTTTGTGCACCTGAATCTGAGTTGTGGTAAAGATAAAGTCAAGCAAAAGTACAAAATTAAGCTAAGCCACATCTAAAGGCTAACCAGAAAAAAAATTGAATAAAAAACTTCAAGGTGATCACATGTTCCACGGTGTGTATGTGCTTTCACCAGTAGATACAACTTTCCCGTTTCAAGGCAAGCCTAACAGAGAGTGCCGCCGCTCGGATTTTTGAGAAACCACTAGAAAGTTTTTTTTCTCTTGCAATGCAAAGAGGGCGCGCAGCGCTCCTGTAAAAACATCACACCAGGATACAATTCTTCAAAGGGGTTTCTTTGCTTTCACTTCAACCCATTGTTTTTGAGAATTCCGCAGTGTCAAATCGCTTTGTATAGAATCATATACAACTTCAAATATTATTTTTTATGCTACGAAGGTAACTTTAGAATTGCGGCATAAAACAACTTAAATCGCTGGTATGGGAGCAAGAAAATTATATTTAAAAGAGGCCAGTAGTGCTTTCTCCAATATGTCAGAGATACGAGATAACCTGTGGAAAGCATGGTGTCAAAAGAAACCAAACGCTGAGCCAGGGGCCGCATTTCACCCACTCCCACTTGCAGACTATTATTTGGGGAACTCTACTTTTCATACTCCATATAAAATCCCGATTCCGCGCTCTTTTATGGATTATGCTAATTTTTATCTTACATTTCTACAATTTAAAATTCCAGATAAAAGAACCTTGTGCCAAGTATTATTTGCGGAAAATTCCCATCGGGAGATTTCAAATACTCACATAAACACAATAATGTGGACTTTAAAATAACATGTCACGGTTTGGATGGAAAATTTTATTGTTCCCTTTCACATTTGTTGTGAAAAGGACTGGAGGAGAGTCGAATCGGAAATGCCGTGAATCTTTAACCAGTCCGAAATGTTTCGTAAAGTACATTAAGATGTCAGGATTACTCAACCTTACATTTTATCTATGCATGTCGAAAAATTTGCCTTCATTCAAATTTGTACTGTATTTCCTAATGGAGGCGGATGGATACCTTTACACAACATGAATTTAAATTCCCTTTCGTACCCAACCATTGTTCAGCTCATGGACGGACAGGGAGAAAGGTTGTCCAAAACGGACATATATATGGAGGGACGGTGAACTATTAGCGTCTTTACTGGAGAAAAGGAGACTCGGAAAAGGGGGGAATCACTTGGGAATTGTTGAAATTGTTGAAGGAGGGAATGGGGTAAAGGAATGGAAGTCAAAGGAGGACCAACCGTGACTGCCCAAATTTGAAACCCACTTCCTTCTCCATTTACTTCTCCACGGAAAGATAGATACAAAGACGGATAAAGCTTTAGCCGTGAGTCAAGTCTACGTCTACGCCTACGAGGAGCATCTCCCTTTACCTTTACTTTGTTATCTGGATAACTTTTCCCCCCTTCCACAGTAAATTTGTCAGGGGGATGAGGGAGTCGGGTGGATGTAAGAGGGCTCTCCGTAATCATTTGATAGAAAACGCAATCGACAAAATGTGATTATCCTTTGAAGTGGATGCATGGAGTGAAAGTCGCCTCCGCCACTAGGTCCTTCAGAAACTTTGGGACTTTCTCTCTAGGAATTTGACAGACAAGCATTTCTCCCCAACCACTCTCTGCATATTCCATGAGGGATGGCCTTTGGACCTTTGTACTTTGTACGGACCCTACAAGTACATAAGGATTTCAATCCATTCTAATTCGATCACTCAAAAAAAAAAGAAACAGGGTCGGGTCGCTCTTCCCTTTCCCTATGTATGGCTGTCAACAAAAAGGGCCTCTTGTACACACTGAACATGGAAAATGCGTACTTGTACTACGTATGTATGTATGTGTATCCTAACTCAAAATTGGATGTCGCAATTTTTCATTAATCAATCCAACGCCTCCATGGACCAATTAACAATGTGAAATGCCGTGGCTATTTTGAGTCGGAAAGAAAAGCTAATGACAAAAACATTCCGTCATACAGAAGCCAATTTTAGGCACGGGTGCTGGTGGAAGGCCTGGCCTGGGCTGTGTCATTTCCGAATGAGGCAACGAAATAATAACACGGTCCCTGGCATTCATATTTCACTCGACTAAGCTCAAAATCCCGTGCCATTCCCATTTTGCTTTGTAACCTTTCCTTTGCATGTACAAAGTATGGTTGTCCTATTCTCATGTATTGTAGTAGTATGCCTTTGACCAAACTCAACTAACCAACGGAGCGGTATTGAGGCTTAATCAAGTGAACGATGCTCTCCTTCCTTCAAGGAAAACCGGGAGCTAAAAAGAAACCGGAGGAGGAGCCAAAGTTATCCCATTAGATAGTTACAGGTTTCTCCTTGAAAACAAGAATTTGCAAATCATGTATTCCGTTGTATACGTACTTACATAAGATATGTTTTTTGTTACAATTCTGTACCTTGTCCAATTGTGTTTACGTACCCACGAACTCTCCCGGCAAAAGCGCGGAAAATTATTAATGCGTTTTGTCGAATGTGTGAATCGCTCCAAACCCACCTGGAGACTGAAATCTTAGGCAAAACTAAAGACGTAATGAGAGAATGTAAAAAAACCACGTCAAATTCGTGGATTTGCTTGGCTTGAAACATTTCGGAAAAATATCTTGGATGATGGCTGCTTCCTCCATTTTCTACACATGACAGACACCAAACGGTGATGGGATATTTATTCGCGAAGAATGTACATATATTTATGCCATAAATGAATGTGCTGTATGTATAACGGCATGGATGGAGAAAGGAAAGAGAAAAAAACGGTGCAAACAAAAGGCGAGATGAAGTTATGTGCCTGCCATCATGAACCATGGCTTATTTCACATAAAATTTATGACAGCTTCCTCGTATTGGGCTGGGTCGAGGCGCGGCGCTTTTCCCCTACTGCTCCGTTTTTCCGAACACAAAGTAGAGCACGTAGTGTGACTTTACTCGTCGACGTTCATGTCTATCCATGGTTTACAATACATAATCGCCTGGGTGCCCGGAAGATATTTCAATGTCCGCCAAAGGCTTAGCCATGATCTTCAATTTGATTCACTACAATGCTTTTCTTCAACTCCGACTGCCAAGACGATTCTGGAGGGCTTCACGCCGCCCAAGAAAGAAAGTGACGAAAACCATTCAGTCCGGAGAATGGAAGCCGGGGGTTTTTCCCTTTGAGCAAGAGAATCGTTTTTATTCCTCCGTCCCGTGGATTACGGAAGATTTCAATGTCCGTCGTCGCTACGGGAAAAACGCCTTGATCCTCACCGTCGAATCAATGAAAGTGGGATATTTACGGCCATGTTTTATGTAAATGTTCCTTGGGCTTCAATTAAAATCCTTCCCTGTCACCTTCATCTCAAATTTTAAGTGGATTGGTTGAACAGATGATGCTATGCTGGTCTAAAATACTCTAAAGTTGTCTTGGAAATTGGATGATTATTTTTGATACTAAAAACTAAAGTTTGCAGAAAAGTGTCGTACGATTTTACAATTTAAAAAAAAGAAAGAAGGAGTTTAATTTTTTATGACTTAAACTGGAGGAAATACCCCAGAATTCTAAGCAAGTATAAAAAAAGATCTTTAGAAGATTGATTTTTGTAATGCCAAGCACCAAATATTGCGGAAAATGCCTCACAATCTTAAAAAAATGAAAAATTCTCTAATAGATTGGTTTCCTATTCAGCCCTACAGCTTGCCAAAAGGTGCCCTTAAATGCTACCTCTACGTATGCATGTATAATTTTTTTCATCTCTGTTTTTAGTATTCACATTTAGGTATTCATGTTCAATCAAAATATGTGTAGTGGTTGGCGTGGATCGTAAAATATTAATAATCGCAAAAGGTTATATGAATTTCCACACTTCCCCGCCACGTAAACTTTTGAGGAGTCATTCCAAAATTATGACGGCATTAAGCAAAGCCGTCAAATATTCTGTTCGGATTTTTTACATGCTTATATATTTTTTCCTTATGGTTAAGTATTGAGTCATATAAAACAGATGGCGGCTCATGGAAGGAAATCCGCTGTTAACATGGGAGGGCATGGGGAATCCCACAGTGGGATGTCCCGTTGGTTTTCCCCGCGGAGAAAGTCCAGGACACTGTTGCATGGACGCAGGGGGATTTCCCAAACTTCTGCCTCAATTTCACTTCCCCGTCTCCCCTTATTAACTTATTTTATTTAGACTTATGACTCTGGCGACAAAACTACTTTCTCAGCCATCCCGGGCCAAAGCCCCCCGTCCACGGCAACACAGGAAGGAAATGGGGGCTGCTTGCTGCTTACTGGGAGTTGAAATTTATTGCGGGCAAGCCTTGCGTGATTTCCCAGGGATTTTCTCAAATTGCGATTGATGCAGTCGAGTTAGGAGTTGGGTTGTTTTCCATTATTGCTCGTGTAGTAAATAAATCCCTCTTTAATTGGAGGGACAATTCCTTTGGGGCTTCGGGATTTCACGCCTAGCCAGGAATTTGGGGGACATGACACGAATTAAACGGTTCTCACAACCTTACATGGCTACGAAACAAAACTTTCACAAATAGTTTCCAACTTTTTTTTTCCTACTTGTGTTTTGGCGAGGACCAATTTGATATTCATCACCAATTCTATCTACTCCACGTATAATCTACTCATTTTTTACATCACATTATTCGTCGTGACTGTTTACAATAAAACAATGTAATTTTGACTAAATTACCAAGTTCCATGGACGTTCAATACTATTTTTTTCAACAGAAAAATGTATGTGTCGAATAGTCCACCCTTTGGAAAGTGCAAAATTCCAAACGCCAAGCCATGCATGCAGCCAAACATACGTGCATGTATACTTCCATCCGCCAAACCAATATTATACATTTCACATTTAGATTTGCAATTCCATCCATGGTACGGATATGAAGGAGCAATTTCTTTCCCTCCCCGTTGAATTGGAGTATGAAAGCTTAGCTAAACTACTGGGTCCACATTATTAGGAAACCGGGGGGAGGGTATCCAATTCCAGAAGCCTGGAAGTGTCCCGACTGAAGGCAGGAGCCCATCAGAAGCATTCATAAAGTTAAAAATGACATTTTCGCGTGTCATTCATTCATCTGCTGGTGTAAGATTACGTAGAGGCTCGGTCGACGGTTGGCGGGAGGTTTAACTCCCTCTTATTTCTCCTGAGATAAATTGTCACGCAGCTCCAGAAATTGCAGTCGACAGACGCCAAAAAGAAATTGCAGGAGTCGGGGAGTCATGATTGGATATTTTTGTTTTTAAGTCCATTACTTTCACCCCACTCGACCCATCACTCCTCGTCCACGTCCATATTTCTAAAGGAAATGTATATCCGTTCCTCCTCATACATAGGCGGGAATATATGAAAGTGGAATTGCGACGGATCTATTTAGTTTCCCGACATCAAAAAATACCTTAACTGACATTGACAGGGGTCAGTCGTCTCGTAATTACGAAATCAATTCCAGCTCCGATTCCTTCATATTTAATTCATAAGATACATACGTATAGTACTTAACATGTGTTTGATCACAGTATCCGCGCGCGGGTAATTGTGGATTTATTTTAAATTGGTGGGAAATATAGCAACATGTGTTGAATTATTGCATTTAAATTGTCAATTTGGAAGGAAGTCTCTTGGGAAATTGCATAGATGGGAATTTGCTGATGTCGAATTATCAGGATTATGTGGAAATGGACAACGGCGGGTTAGGAGGACATTTTGTATTGCAAGGTGGGGGTAACAAGCGGATTCCATCATTATTCTATGGTTCAAATTACAATATTTTGATGACAGGTGTAATAGCCAGAGATGCTAATGGGATATTTTATTCCTTCCCAGGAATATGTACGTACGTACGTTTGTACTATTTGTTGACACACATTGACAATGCAGTGTGCATTTCCTCAGGATGTACTATATAAACGTACTTTTTAATTATTGTAAAAGCAAGTGAGTTGACACGCCATAAAGAGAGATGGAGATAAAATTCGGAGTGGTGGATTGAACTCCGTGCCGTGGTCATGTACAACGTACGTATCCCGAAACATGGGGAGGAGTAGCCAAGGAGCCGAGACACCTTTAAATAATTGAGGAGCCCAAGACACTATTGACAAAGTTAATGGTATTGCTTATGACCATTAATTTTAACTAGTTGCGGTGTACACCCTGAATAATTTATTTACTTTGTTTCCAGTATGTGTATCAAATTTTGAGGCGCCGGTTTGACGGCGGCAGGTCCTCTATCGGACATCAACCCACCTATGAGTCCATCCGTCCCGACACGATTCCGTGTTAATAAAAATTTGTAAAATTTCAATCATGTTTCCTATGGATGGATGGAAATAGTCCGGCATTTTAGTTGTTCTATGCACCCAATATAAACGATCCATTCCATTCTCGTTATTTCGCGTGTTGTCCTTCACGGAGGGGGAAATTGAAATGCCAAATATCCGTGAATAATTGTCACGTCATTACCCGGGGAATCATTGGGTTAGGTAAGCAAACACAATCGGCGGCGCATTTAAAGCTCAAATGACCAAAAGTATCATTTCACACCCTCCACAATCCACAACCCACACTTTTCTTCATGTCCACTTCCCACTACTCAACGTGTAAATACGAGCACGTATGTATGTATGCCACGCGAAGCACTTAGCCTTAGCCCAGAAATGTCGTGCCAAAGTTTAACTTTGGAATTTAGCGCCATAGTCCAAAATGAATGTATATTGGGGCTCACGTACGTAGTCGGCGTCGGCTCAACCTCGGATTTCCTCCCATAGAAAAGAAGTGGGGGTATTTGAATGATGTTTTTATTAGAATCCCTTCCCCTCGTCATTTGAATGGAGAAAGTTTATAGCTATGCTATGCTATAGATGGAAGGATACGCTGGGCAAACAGTCCATTAAAGCCCAACTCAACTCAACTCAACTTCGTGACGAGGGCGAGGCGTGGGATGAGCTTCCAAAAAGCCAAAATGAACATCTTGGAAGGGGAATTCATTAGTGGGAATGAGGAAGGAAAGAATGGAGGGGTTTCCGGAAGGAGGACACAGTATTGGATTCCAATTGAATTAGCACACTCCTCCGTCCTTACTCCAAATGAGAAAAGGAGTCAGGGAACAAAGGAGCATTGCGTACGCAACGTTCCATGGATTCCGGTGCATAATATCAGAATGGTAATCTACGGTATATGGGAGTTGGATTTCTTTCTTGAAGATAATAGGAATGGAGGAGAAAGGGTGAATAGCTTTTGTATGGATGGAAGGAATGGACTTGTGGCCCGGCCCTCAGGAATCAAATTACAAATCAAATGTGGCGGATTAAATTTACGTAACGTACGGGTCGTTTACACATTACGTACGTACATTGGAGGGATTGGGCTCGTTTGGAAGTTATAACCCTTTCCCCCCTTACCAGTTTATCAAAACTGCATAGAGAATGATGGTAATTATTGGTTGAGTTCGGAGTCTTCAATTAATTTTACGATCCTTCGTTTAGATGTACATTGGGTTGGAATTGACTACTGAGCCCCTTGTCGGATTTCCAATTTGAATACCATGCGGAAAGGAATGGGTTTAAAAATATAGTGCATAAACTGGGTTTCCAAAGCTGTACAGCATAGAAGAGGATTATGGGAATTGTACATGGGACTAGTACGTAAATGTCTTTATGTGGGGATTGACAGGTTTTATGATCATGTTCCAGGAAATCATGCACATGACAGGATCATGTCGAGCTGACACTAGACATTGGAGTTACGCCTTCTGGAAATTGAGAGGAAGTTAATTTATGAATGGTGGAAGTTTTAGGAGGATTGTGATGGAATTCAGGAGAAATGAAGGAACAAAGCACTACGTATGTACGCTTCCAACCCTCTGTACATCCTATTCTGGGCCGTAAACAAATTTCTATCATTTCTATCATGCGCATAAATAGATTGTGTCAAAGGGCACCTGCTATATTTTAAAATTTAAAATTATTCGTGAAAGCTGATTTTGGCAATACGAGACATGGAATAAATTAAAAACAATAGTAGTTATAAATGACAGTTCACATATATACAAAATCTAGTTAATTTGTAAGCTAATTTGCACATAAATTTATACACCCCTCTGTGGCTCCGTTTAATTTTTGAGTGAAAGTTGGTCTGATGATAAAAGTTTCTAATTTGGGTTGAAGCCTCAAGTCTGGAATTTCTTTTCTGGGTGGGACGATATGTGGCGGACTCAAATTGAATTTTAAGAGGGCCGAAGCTTCTGCCGCTTTGGAGTCAAGGAGTGCCCCGTCCTCTTTTTTTCCTTTCTTCTTCTGCTCTACACCCCACACGACGCGTTTGTCGTCGTCGTGACGAGTAAAAATGAAAAACGATTGGTGCATGCTGTGACAGGCTACTCCCGGTGCCTCACGTTAGTGAAAACCTGTCTAAATGAAACGGAAGCCCTCGGGAAATGCCTTCGAATTTCACGAGCTCCTCCAACACACACACACACACACAAAGTAAAAGTAACATGTGATGGGGAAAGAAGGGGAAGAGAATTGTCCTTCAACCTGAAAAGGACTTTCTTTCCCCGGACAGGCCTTCCACAAAGAGAAACTGAGACACATTTCGTAGGAGAGACTAACTGACTCCCTTCCATCTTTTTGTACATTCATTTCTTTGTCTTTCCTTCCGTGAGCTTTGCTTTCCCTCCACGACTTTCCCCAGCCTTTGCTTTCCCTTTTCCCTCCCTCACAGAAAAAAAGCACTAACTCAATCCAACTCCATTCCCTTACACCAGCACAGCCCACCTCCACAAAGGGAAAGTGACAAAAAAAACTATTCCTTTTCCTTGAGGTACTCAAAGGCAACCCCACTGGGTCATACGTACAGAAGGGAGCCAATGGGAAACTGTAACTGACGTACCGATGTGAACGGGATCCCTCAACAGTGCAGGCAGGCATAACTCCTTTGGGTTGGATTTGAGGAAATTCTAGTAAACTAATCCCCTTTCTCAATTCCAAACCAACTCGATCTCTTGTCTCCAATTCATTTAACCTTTCATTCTAACCCCCACCTATATATTCCCGCCACTACCACCTTTCACCACATCATAATTATTGGATCCTTTGCCCTAAATTTGAAATGGACTCCCGCCCTTCAGAGCTACGGTAAAGGTTAGGAGGGGAAATGTACTGTTCTGTTGCCGCGTGCGGCTTATGGACGGGGGAAATCCATAGAGGATTTTGAGTCTTGTCTTTCTTCCTTCTTTTCTGTTCCGTGCACATTTCCTAACAATAAATTCTAGTTTTGCTTTGAAATTGGTTACAAGGAATGAGGTTTCTCGTTTCAGTTTCCTATCTTTTCACAATTCGCAGTTTTGTGGTCGACGACCCAAAGGAATTCTTTCCTTTTCATTCCCTTTTCATATGCTCCTCCTTGTTTTCTCTTTGGATTTTAGTACGTACGTACTTGTGAAGAACCAAACTTTATTTTGAGTCTAGTCAACCAATTCAAACATCTAAGCAGAACAGTACAGCACATACTAGGCTAGAACCCAGGAATAACTGAAGAGGTGAGGATGGCGTAAGTATCCACTTTAACTGATCAGATTTTGGATTTTGTGTCGTGTTGGGAATTTTATCTTAAACCACGGATTAAGTTCAAAACTTTGGCAAAATTTGAAGTTTCGCCCTTCGGGATTTGGCTAGCAGTGCAATTATAATTATTACGAAACTATTCGAAGTGCTTTTGTACTGTAGATATTACACCTTACAAGATAATGTACTCGAATAAATGGCCTCACCTCACTCTATTTTAAAATTACAATCTATGTACTCAAATAATTGAAATTACATAGTTGCAATTCCAACACACAAATTCGCATAAGGACAGGTTAACTCCTTATCCGAATTCGGAATTGACAGGTGGTAATTAGGTGAAATATGGAAGTTTAGGAGGGGGAAAAATTGCGGGACCCATGGGGGAACATATATCTTAAACCAAGCAGTAAAAAAGTCCGCATCCCTTCATTCAATCTCCAACTGATGTACATTCCATCACCTTTCCCTCCCTTCCAAGTTCATTAGTCGAGATAAATTGTAATTGTATGGTTTTCTCCATGTCTCAACGTGCGTGAGCTCCTGTACCCAATCGAATGACCCCACAGCACTATAACACCCGGGATCTACGACGCGACGGTGAAGGAAATCCTCCCGTGTGAAAATCTTGAGGATGAGTGTGAATGACTCGGTTTTATTTTCTATAAGATTGCCAGGCCAGCAACTCACTTTGCCAAAATGAAGGGCTCGGCTGGAACGCACTACGTGCATGCATCTTCCTCCATATGAACAACTAAGAAGCTCCAAATTGAAACGCCGCCATCAATTTCCGAATTCGGGATTCTCCCGCTCTTCCTCATTCACTCACTTTCACAATGGGCGACTATTAAGAAGATATTTCGTGACGGGCTGGAGTTTCTTATGAGATTTGCAATGTATTTCTCTACTTGCTACGAACTGCGAATGCAATCTATAGCAGAACAACAGGCCTGGTGCAAATCCTGTGCTAATTTCTAGGTGAAATTAATTATTCAAGATCATATATCCGTGTAGCCATCAATTCTCTCAACCTATTCGTGGTACACCATTACAGAACCATAGAGCAGAGAGCTATTTATTTTGTAAACAAATGTATTAAATGGCCTAATTTAAATCTGACAACTACGGTGACCTACTCGTGTTTCGGATGGTGGAATTAATTAGGATGGCATATCCGTTTAAACCCAATGCAAAAACAGACAGAGAATCTGATGTTGACGATTTCCACTGTCTCCGAATGAAAAACAAAGCAGGTTTGAATCCAATCTCAGTTTTCAAACTCAAATCAACCTCTGTCTTTGTCTCAACTTTCTCCAGTTCAAGAAAAGAGGAGAGCACTTCGTGCGTGCGTAGCCAGGAAATGGATTAGAACTAAAACTTTGTTACTGGATTGAGATGGGCAAACTGGAAAGGAGACATAAAAACTGAGACGGGCTGACTGCTAATTCCATCCGAAGATGCATTAATAATGTACAGTTTTAGATTTAGCCCAGGATGGATCTAGTTATTGAAGGATGGGTAAGTCACCGCACCGCGGGTTGGGGCGGGAAACGACCGCAGAAATGCAAATACAACCGAGCCATGGATTAGGATATACATGAGTGATGATGCCCCGTGGAATTAAGTCAACAAGTGACATGGAAATGTCTTGGTCCTCGTTTGACTCATGAATGGGAGTTCAACTCAGGGAAAATAAAGGTGATGACTGTCCACGGTTTTTGGGTATAATATATTGCGAAGACCTAGTAGTGCCGATCGCCATTGTCAACGAAGCTCCGAAAACTTGGACGCCAGGTGAAATATTATTTGTGTTTCAATTCCCCCACTGTTCGCAAATAATTCCGAATGAATTATATATTTTCTCTCAATTTTTTGTAGTAAATGATCCTTAATAATAGAAATGAATATGTGATAATATCTTTATTATTTCTGAGCCGTAGTAGGACATTTAACCTCGTTGCACTCTCCGCCGTGGCAAACGTGAAGTAAATGTTTGCAAGTTTCATATAGAAATGAATATGTGATAATATCTTTATTATTTCTGAGCCGTAGTAGGACATTTAACCTCGTTGCACTCTCCGCCGTGGCAAACGTGAAGTAAATGTTTTCAAGTTTCATTGCGGGAAAAGCACGCTAGGCGTGAAATACTTAAAAAACAGACGAATATTGACAGAAACTGATAAATATTAACAGATACAGGTAAATATTGACAAAAACTGGGAATAATAGCACACAAAAGAGAAACATTAGGATATAAATAATATTTTATACTAATTTTTATTAAAGTACACCAGTAATTTACTTTTCCTAATTTAATATACTTCTTATATACCTCAAACATACCCTTATAGTTGCAACCTAGAGCAAAACTCAGCCAAGTGTTAAGAACACCAGAAGATGAAACGTGCAAACTGCACACCAGTAATTTACTTTCCCTAATTTAATATACTTCTTATATACCTCAAACATACCCTTATAGTTGCAACCTAGAGCAAAACTCAGCCAAGTGTTAAGAACACCAGAAGATGAAACGTGCAAACTGCACGCCGTAGTGATTTCCGGACCAATATCCTTTAATTTGACCCAGGGATGGAAATTAATCAAACAACAAAAGCCGGAAAAGCAAAGTAATCTTCACTTGAGTGCATTCTCTGCAAAGCCACTATTCTAATCCAATTAGTGACAATTAATACACTTCATTACGGACCTTCATCGTGCGCTCCATAGCTTAGCAAGCAAATTTGCCATACAAACTTCATCTTATTGACCCTTGCGTTGCCTACAGATAGCACATACATAATAGTGTCAAAGACAAACACACTTTGTTTGTATTCTGAAGGAAGAAATAATACAAAACTTATTTTAAAAAAACGTAATTGCCTATTAAGACAAGTTGAAATCTGATGAAAACAAAAGAACTGAAGATTAAAAAAAATAAATCTGCCACTATAATTTGTGTTTGGTTGATTGTTTCTGTCTGTACGTACATGGATTAATAAGACTGACTGTTCCTTAGTTAAACAATGGTGCATAAATCACCTGCTGGGGGGCGGACACGGAGGAGGGAGCATCCAAACCATTAAATTGAATCCAAAGCAAGTTCTCCCCATTGTGTGTAAATAAAAGAAAAAGCCTCTGAGAAATCAGAATGAAACCTCATCTCAGACTCAAGCACATGTTTTGAGGAGGAGAGTACGGGAAGGCACGTCAAAATGAGAATGAAGACGGGCATCTGGCCAGGCCAGGCCAAGAGAAATCTAATGCAATACAATGCATTGCCCAGAAAATAATGGAAAGAAAGTTCCAACACTCCTGGCCGAGTCATAAACAAACGGAGTAGAGAAAAGTTTTACCAGCCTTGAAATGTTCCCATGCAAATGAAACCTTGTAGCTCCACACCAGAAATATCATTAAAGACTCTTTCCCCCTATTTATATTCATAGTTGTAGTTGTATTTTGTAGTTATGAAATCAAATTGGGGAAAGTAGGACCGGCCCCTGTGCATTGTGCATGGCTGGCAGGCAAATCTCAGAAGGGGCCCTTCGTTCAAAGCCCACCTTCTTGGATGGACGTGTATGCAGGAATTTGCATTCTTAATGGTATGAACTATGAAGAAAGTCCGGAGGGCTCTTAATTGTCTTTTCTCACAATTGCTTTCTCCTTTCCCTTCCGCCTTGCCTTGGCTGGGAGCCCTTCAGAAGTTTTGATACAGTCAAATCCAGGAAGGATCAATGACGGGAATCAACTGATGAGCTTCGTCACTCACCACGTACGTTGGAATTAATGAGATTCCCTCCACCCCCGCCCCTTCTGAGATACAATAATTTGACTAATGGGGATCCCTCACAACTTCAAAGCCACCAAGACTCACAGTACAAAATAACACATTCCTACATTACGTTACGTACGTACGGAGCTTATTATACAAAGGAAAATGTAATTTACGCACCCGGAATGGAAACCGCGGGGAGTTGGATGAAAGACTCACATCTTTTCAAAAAAAATCCATTAAAATAAAATCCTCTTTTGGTCGGAAGAAAAGGAGGAGGAGTCGGTGGGTCCTCCCGAAGGCATTTAAACGGAGGTTTTATCGCAATAATCTATTGTCTTTAAGTCCCTGGAGCCCCCAGATTCTGATCTGGCCTCAACCTAACACTGGAAGTACGTACGTACGTACATACGTACGTTGAAGGCGGGGGAAGGAAAGTCGGGAATGGGTAGTAATGGAGTTTAGACCCACACGGATTTATAGTAACGACGTCGTTTCAACATTGTTTCTCTCCTTAATGGCACATCCTACGACTCCAATAGTTGTCTTTAATTACGTTCCTAATTTTAATAGTGGAAGAGGCGTTTCCCCCTTAACTTCATTCCCCGGCCGGATCATGTAGTAGTAAAACCCCCCTGTCTTTGAATGGCCTAACTCACCCCTTCCCGCTTCAACTTTATAAAGTGAATCTTGGCTGAAGCCACCCGTGGCATCGCATCGCATCGCATGGAAAGAAATTATGCTTCACAAATTGTTTTGTGGGTTTGAGCTCAATGCTGGAGAATTATGCAAGGATGGAATGCAATATCCATCGAGATATTGCCGCCGCCGCCGTTGCTGGGAGTGATTTGCTATTCGGCGGCTCCCCTGTCTTCCGCCCCCCCCCCCCCC
>JAAXYW010002045.1:0-17346 GCA_036851895.1 Orthonychiurus folsomi
TCGTCCCGGCCTCAACAGCATGTGAAAGATGAAGATCCATGGTCTTAAATTACCATCTCAAATTCAGAAGACGTGCGTGGACGCATATGTTTACTCAGGGGCAAGACGGACACGTTCAATGGTGCCGAGGTCTGATTGGACCAAACATAATTTAAAATACATACAAAGCTATGAATGTTTTTTTGAACAAAAAGTGAGCAAAAATTCAGTTTCCTTTTCCGCAGACGGACGGACGGATGCTATTTACGAACGAGCATATCCTCCAATACAAACAATGCATTAAAATGCGTCTCCCTTCCATTCAAAGCCATAAAAGGAATGAGAAATCCAAAAATGACAAAAATACAGGTTGAATAAACATTTAAAATGGAAGGAAGCCTTTGGAAAATGAATCTTGAGTAAACAGGAATCTTTACCCGGGGATCGTATTTATTTGCAGGCAGGGAACGGAAATGGCTCACTTTGTCAACTCAAGTATTTTGTTAAGGCCTCGGCCTGCAAAGGGCGTGAGCCTAGAGTTGAGAGTAAAAGGAAAAGGAAGATCTTTTTCTTTACACGTACACGTACGTGCACCACACCTGGGAGATTACCGGTACCGGTATTTCAAGATGCACGTACATACATAGCACTTATTTGCATGACCTTTCCTTTTTTGGACTCGTCCACCCCAAAAAGAAAACTTGAAGAAATCTTAATTTTTCTTGCCAGAAAATGTGAGGGCAGGCAGGGGAAGGCGAGGGCAACCGATTAAGGACCGGTTTACCTTAAGAAAAAGAAATGAGCGGAAATGAAGATTCCGTTTCATGTTTTTTAAATCCATGGCAATGTGGGTTGCGTAACGTAATGCAATGCACACGTACACAGTACACAGTAAATCAGATCGGATTTCTCCTTCCGTGGACTATGTATTATGTAGTATTAAGGCTCCCAGGATTACCTAATGAAGGATAAAGGACCGGATGCCCTTAGCTATCCAAACAATACATACGATCCTTACCTGAACGCAAATGCAAAGCGTACCCGCCTCATCTTCATCCGTTGCTTTCATAACAAAATGAATTAGATTCTTATAGTTTTCTTAACTGGAACAGCAAAGATGCTTGGATTTCAGGATATGCTTATGCTTTCAAAAAAAAATCTTGAAATACAAAAAATCCTATCAAAAATTTGAATTCAAGCATATTTTTTACTAAAGAATCCTCATCTTACCCCAATTACATATTGTCTAAGGTCCGGAATATCTTGTAACGTTAAATTGTACTTGCACACTACCACGACCAATGCGCATGTCCCAAATTTCCTTTAAGGAGTCGTAGTAAATACTAAATAGTACGTAACCCAATTTTGTATCAAATTAAGTCAACAATGAACGCGCGAATTGAAGGCGTCGTTTCCAATTCCCCGGTTCAATTCCCACCCACACTACGGCCATTTTTCTATGTCAAGATTTGGCCAGCCAGCCAGCCCTCCTGTATTGATTATTTGAGGTACGTAGGATTTAGGTTAATCTGAGCATTTTCCCCCCAAACAAACGAATCAACAATCCCAGAAACACTACATAGTAATTTGCAATGTATTCATCCCCCTTCTCGTACTAACGTACAAATGAGGATGCCAAAAACAGCAAACAGCACAGCAAGGGCACAAAAATACCTCTACCTACCTCATGGACTGCTGACCTGTATTTACATTTTACATTTCATCAAATGATAAATTAACTTCCACAAAACACTTAACTTGGTAGTTGGAGTGTCAGTCACATCCTAATAATTTCACACAAAAACCCCCTCCATGCCAAACGCCAAGAAGCACACCGTGCGGTGTTTTGTCTCATTTACATGAGAGTAGTATCGTATACGTACGATACATTGTAACGTAACGTTTAATTCAATTGAGAAATTCCATTGAAATCCGGGCTTTAAAATGAAGAAGACTTCACGGTCCGTGTGGGTTTTCCTTTAAGATGAGTAAAGACATCCCCATTCCTTTTCTTAATGAATGGAGTGAACGACGGTGGTGGTAAAGATTTTATTTTCGCCATTCGCAAATTTAGCGTGCTATTCTCCTCCTAACGGGTGTACACATGTACATGTAATGTAAGGATTTTCACGTCCGGTGGTGGAAACCATGTCATTTCGTGTAAATTGTAAAATTGAGAAAAGAAATACAAATAAACGGGAGTTCGGCAGGCGGCGGGGGCCGATGACAACGACGACAACACAAGGCACGGACCCTAATGCATTGCGCAGCGCATGCGCAGACGAATGAGGAAATGAAAAGCTACAAGGCAAGGAAAATGGAATTCCTCGGATTAAAATGTGAAAAGGCTCCGTGAGAAGTCCCCTTTGTTTTAATTAATTTAAACTTTATTTTTCACATGAGGTATGGGGGCGAAAGAAAACAAACAATACATACAGATATATAGTCAGTTTAAAGAAAATTGGATCTCTGAGTCGACATGCGACGCGTGCGCATCATCGTCTGCGTGAGATGCACATGACCATCCCCTTGTGTTTTAATCCCACTCACTTAGTGCGTGGGACTTTCCGCCATGGTTTATTCATGTATTCAAGCATGACCCCTACTTTGCAATGCTAATTGTGAAGTGACATCAATTCGAGGGAAGGAGTACGAATTTCTCGTCTTGTTTTCTAAGGAAAATGACTCGATTGGATTTATACGAGATCTCATTCTCAAAATTTTGAGGTCTGGTATGTTTCTGCTTTGCAAAAATCCAAACCCCATGCGTCTTATGTCCTAAAATCATCATTTAATGTAAAAAATCCACATTGTGTGGTTATTTATTCCACAAAATAGAAAATCCAGATTTCACTTTTTGCCAGATAAATCCCTCAGCTCTTAAGGTATCCAAAAATCGTCTTAAGCATATTATAAGTCCAAGAAAAGCTAAACCTTAAACCACTCACAGAATCACAATGCAAAATGCCGTCAACGGCAGCTGCAACTTTTTGACTTGTACCACACACAAATAAGTAATACCGGCTGTTCCCCTGTTAATAATGGCAATGACCAAGGTTTGACATGACTCGCCTCGTTGTGCTAACAAGTAAAAATTTGTATTTGTAAGAAATTGACGCTTCACCTTTAAGAAGTCAACCAAAGCTCGGCTCACACCTCCCTCCCAATTTACTTTGTCCTCATCAATTGACACTAACAAACCAAGGAGCCCCTTTCCATACAATCCATACCAATACCACACCCAAGCCCTTAGACCACAAGGGTACATAGTCCGCCCTTGCCCTACCCATACCCTTCGAAATTGACAATGAGGCAAATGGACCGTACGACCTGGAACGAACCCCTCAAATTATTTCCCTACGTATTTATTGTGGGGCTGTGGTGACCTGACCTGAGCTAAGGATCCAAAAGTACATTTATCATTCCCAACATTACAAAAATACCTGCGCAGTTGGAATGTGGAAAAGAGAGATTTCTGCGAGAATTTGAACGGAAAACCTAAAATTTCATCTGATTTTGCCAAAAAATGACTTAATTTTTCGTTGTTTTACATGATAATTTTGTGCAATGTTAAACTATAGGGATTGATTACACATGTATGTATGTGTATACCTACGTGCGTGCGTATCCAAATCACAAATTCCACTGAAATCTACGGCAATGCCGTGCAAAATATGCAAATCCCATAGCCATGCTATTTGACAATGGAATTAATGCTTGCCTCTACCACAGATCAGGGAACCCCACACACAGTAGCAATTAAATATTCAAAGTACGATTAATCACCCAATGATAGCGCGGACAACCAGAAGCAGTCAGCCATACCAGCATAGCATAACATATGTATGAATTCCACCAAATTTATTCAAAATCCAGTTTTCCCTCCCATCCTGTTCCCTACCTGTACGTGTACGTACAGGACCGGGGGAACACACATGGTCAATTTTTCACATAATTCCCAAAGATTCCTCTGAGCTGATTAGCACCTGCCTTGCCTTGCATTTGCCAAGCCATGCCATGCCCCTCTTTACTTTGTTTTACTTCGTGACCTGGAGTATTAAGATGCAGTCAGATCGGTGTGGCGTCGGTGTGCGCATGCGTACAAAAAAAACAATTGCAGTGTAATGCATCGCACAGCAATGGCGTGATTAGGCATTTCCTTCGTACTGTACCGAACAGCCGAAAATCCATATAAACATGTAAATGGTTGAGTTAAACATGATTTCGGAGCGGCTTCTGGGTTTAAAGGACTCCTAGTACGTAAAGCGGAGCGCCAAGTTTTAAATGCATTTTTGTGGTTGGTGTATAGACACATGATTTTTGGAGAGTAAGAGACACGACTACATACGAAACGACATGTCTTAATGGGATCTTAAAATTCCCACGAATAAAGGATATCGTTTTTATTGAAATGTACTTGAAATGTGCGTTAAATTAAGAAATATGATAAATTTGGCTGTGTAAATGGCAAAACTGCACACAAATAGAAAATGCAGTTTTCTATTGCGTTTCGTAAGTTGTATTGCGATTGTGACATGGGAAATAATCAAGAAAATACACATTTGCATACATAGCATTTATGGGTGAATTGTACCGTACGTAGTGCGTAACGAGGCTGTTCTCCGTCCATGGATTGGAATAAATGAAAGAAATTAACGTACATCAGATTCTGCGCATACAAAGTGCCCCGTCCGAATAGCAGTTCCATTTCACAGTCTCCTGTTAACTGATTCTATTGGATTTGACACATGTCCGATTCATCCGCACCACACAACAATACATAATCCATACGCATTGCCTTTGCGCCTGCGCCGTACGCGTACGCACCGTTAAATAAACAAGCCACAATACCACGCGACGCGTGAAGCGCCATGTTCAAATTTGGCAAAATAAACACTGCAGATCTCATCTCATTCACATTCGACATTCATCGGAATTTCTAGAAATTCAAGCTCCGCGCATGCGCCCGTCATATTGACAACTGACTGAGATAAATCCAAATTCTAATTGGACATAATTTCCTGAGAAAATGTACTGTACTGCTACTGCTACTGCTGCTCTCAATTTTGCACCATAAATTTGCAGGACAGAAGTGATTGTAATTGGAAGGGACAGCATTGCAATTGCAAATCTTGTACATTTGGACTATTTACTTAAGAGCAGGGGCAATGGTAAATTGCACCTCGTTATGATTATGATCCGTCGCTATTCCCATTAGCCGTCGTCGCGCGCATATTACACGCAATAATGTGCAGAAATTTGAACCAATTTGAGAAATCAGATCGCGCCGCGCCGCGCTGTAGTAGTAGTGAAAGTAGATTCAGTAATGGAATTGGTAGCTCATAAGTCACTTCGCCTTCGCCTTAAAGAATTTCAGAACAAATTGACCAAATTTAATGGTGGGCGTAATTAGAGTAGCGTAGACGCATAATGCGCCTTGGGAATTCGCAATGCGAATGAATGCCAATAATTTAAAGTGAAGGAGGAATATTGCATCATATTTCTTTTGTTTCGAGGAACGGAGAGGGTGGCAGGCAGTCCGCACCACAAATCAAGCTTTAAAAACTTATGTTCTGTACTCTAATGTATGTACTCTTATCTAAATACCATCTAAATAGGAGTCAGTCAGAGGCAATGAGTGATCTGGATTGAGTACTTTGAATTTCCCGCAGGTGAGAAATTGGAATTTACATGATTTCAGCATTACATTTAGAATTATTCACTATATTCTGATATAATGCAAAGAAAAACTCACATGTAATTCATATGCCACACAATACCAAATGTATTTTGCATGGGAGAGGAATTAAAACCCAAAATATGCTCTATATCTATGTAACATAATTGTAGGATTATAAATGAAATTCCCCGTCGCTTAATTTGCGGTAAAGAAATGTGATACCCTATATTATATGTACATACTGCATCACAACATATGTAATGCATACAATTGCCATAAGGATCACCAGGTAAGTTACCCCTGCATCAAATTAGTGTCAAGCCAGCCAAGATCTCACAAACGACGCATTAATTCCAATCTGTGGATTTGAAAATGAGCCAGACGCCCTTTACTGTTGTGTTGTGTTGGATAAATTAGGTGTACATAAGTCAAGGGAGTGAGTTGACAGAATATCCTCAAAGGCAAAGGATCCCTATTTCCTTTCCACTCCAAATCAAGGCACACAAATCCCAATGCAATGCGATGCGCTTATGGATCCTTTTGACTAAAAAATGTATTTGAATTCAATTGAATCTTTTTGAAACACTTCCCCCTTCGCCTTGCCTTGCCTGCCATATGAATGTACATACGCATTCTTTTTCAAATAAAACTAGTGGCGGGAAATTACACTCCCCTTTTCGAGGGTTGTTCTTTTCATTTGCCATGCCAATTTCACAACGAATTTTACCATTTACCCATGAAATTCAGGCCAAGTGCAGGCAGTGCAAATAATTTTGCGAGTCGAGCATCCCCAAAAAAGTGAAGCAAATCCATAAACGACGTTGGAAATTAAACCGGGGCCTCCGGAAAATTCAAAATTTACCCAAAAATACAACATCTAATTTTAGAATTCAAAGGTATCTCGTCAATGTCAAAATCTGCACATGCGCATGCGCATACGCAGTGCACGATTTTCCGCACAACTAATTAATTACCAATTTGAATTCTCCCGGAAGCATATCCACTCGCACAAAGAAATTCAAAAGCAACATTGGATTCCATTGAATTGTGGATGCCAAGGATCCTTTAATCCGGGCTTACCCCCACGCATGCGCATGCGCAGACAATCCACATGTGTAATTACAATCCATTCTCTCCCCAGCGTGATTTACACTACTATTTATGCGCATGTGTAGCTCAACCTTGCATTATCCAAGTGTCATAAAAGCCCGCGCGACCACACGTACATACACGTGTTTCAAATTTGAATACATGATTGCTCCGTATTAAACTTTTCGTATTCGCGTTACGTGCTGCGCGAAATCCTTTACATGTGTATGTTCATGGCATGTGGTGTGAATTGTCAATTAGGTAATTGTCTCATTTTATTTGGAGGACGGACGTGGACGTGCCCAGTGCGACTGCACATGCGCAGTCCCGGATTAATGTTTGATTGAGGATTCCATTGAATTGCGGATGCCAAGGATCCTTTAATCCCGGCTTACCCCCACGCATGCGCATGCGCAGACAATCCACATGTGTAATTACAATCCATTCTCTCCCCTGCGTGATTTACACTACTATTTATGCGCATGTGTAGCTCAACCTTGCATTATCCAAGTGTCATAAAAGCCCGCGCGACCACACGTACATTTCAAATTTGAATACATGATTGCTCCGTATTCGCGGGCGTGCTATGCGAAATCCTTTACATGTGTATGTTCATGGCATGTGGTGTGAATTGTCAATTAGGTAATTGTCTCATTTTATTTGGAGGACAGACGTGGACGTGCCCAGTGCGACTGCACATGCGCAGTCCCGGATTAATGTTTGATTGGACAATTAGGATTATGACCTCACGGCACGAAGGCGTCGGAGGCTAATAATGGTGAGGCACGACGACAACAGTGAATTAAGGTTCATTTGCGAATTCACTCTTTGATTTGAGATTTCGCACACGCCAAAAACTATAGCTGGCCATGGCATGGCACGATGTTCTATTATCCATCCCACACCCACGTCCGCCCTCCGTCGTTCCCGCTAGCCCCGCCTCGTCATCATCCGAATTGTTGAACTCATCTGGCGCATGCGCAATTCTTGTTCAGTTTGAATTTATATGCCACACCCACTATAATTAACCAAACTAGAGTCCGTCCGTTCGTACGTCCACCGCTGATTTCAAAATTTAAGTAAATAACCAATCAGTAGCGGCCGTTTTGAAGAAGTTGAATTTGGAGGCCGAAAAGCGGTCAAACGCGCTAGTAATGTGTAATTAAACACCATGCATATGTACGTACATCTGATATTATTCTTAATTACATAATGATACTATGACTTTTAGGACACCCGGTACCAAGTAAGTACCCACTCAGCGGAACGGCAACGGCGGAACGGGTTAATTTTCAAAAAAGGAAGGAAGGACGGGCCTGGCCTACCGGCGAAGAAGGAGGTTTGACGCGCAAGGCGCAGGCAAATTTTGTACAAAGACAGGGACCGGACTCAATTTCACGACACAGCACGCGTCCAAAATGATCTGGCACGCAATTTCAAGTGAAGAATGTCTTTTTCCTTTTGCACATTTCGATTTCAAAGACCTCTTGGAAATAAATGCTGTACCTTACCAAAATGTGCAAAATCATCCACTTAGGCGCTCTCAACAATCCAAAGAATAAAATCGAGTAAGTTTCAATCCTTTACAACACTACGGAGGGCCAGACGCTAAAAACACTACAACTACGACTCCACATACTCAAAAGCCATGCCATGCCATGTGCTAATACACGTACGTACGTACATTATTGAATTCTGCAATTAAACTTCTACAACATTGCTATATTGCTCCCTGCACGATTCGACTCTTGAGTAAAAGTGCTATTATTATTGTCATTGTCGTGGATTTATTTACACCACTAACGTCAAATGGCAAATAATAGGGCAAATTTGTAAATGTTGATTGTAATAGCTCCTGGAGGGCCGGCATTGCACATGCACTACGCATGCGCTAATCATGTCAACATCTACTCGCAATACCCCACTTTGTGAAGTGTGTGTGTGATGCAAATCTTCAATTTGAATGAAAAAATGAGAACATTACAAGAACTAATTTGAAATCTAATTTATCCCGTGTCGAATTTACTAATACTTGGAATTTACATTTAGGATTTGGGTTAGGATCCTTACTGAAAATCGACCCCAAAATTCGCAAAAAGCATTGCGAACATTTAAAAAACAACTTTTGCGGGAAATTACAAATTCAAATATAAATTTTTCTTTTAAATTTTCAAAATTCGCGGCATGTGTATTGTGTATGTTATTTACATCCACTCTTCAGCACTGCACGCACTCACGACACTCCTTACCTCCTGAATACCAATCAATTCGCACAGCACATGCGCATAGCACAGCACAGCACGCAAAGGTCAAGGAATGCATTCACCCCTGATTGGGCCTGGTTAAGAATACCATTAAAGTAGTGCATCTTGTGTATCCACCACCACATACATAGCCACAACCGCCAATCAATTTGTTGCCATCTTCCCACAACACTTCAGCAAAAACACGTACATGCATATTTTTTTATTGATCAAGATCAATTCTTTGTACGTGTACGTACATATGTATGTAAAAACGACCACATCTACGTCTGCGTTGAATGGATGATTTGCAGAATTAAAAATAAATAAATACCCGAATGATGACTGATGAGTTATTAATCCGAGTACCAAATCTTGAGGAGCCCTCCTTCAAAAAATTGGCAATAATCGAGGAACACAATGTGTAACAATAGGAAGGCCTCAAATTCTAATAATCCATCCATTGTCCCAGAAGCGAAGGCTCATCTTGCCCTCATTATCATAAAACAGATTTTTGCCTTGTCACTTACGGCAAATCCGCAGATTTATAAATACATCTATTGTTCTTGTCCTCCATCCGCTTTAGCATTTAGCGGGAAATTTGAATGGTTTACATGTACATAAATGTAAACGTAGTGTAATTTATACCGAGTGGGTCATTTTACATACGATACAACGAGTACCAGGAAATATGCTAAAAACCCTGCTAATATACATATCAAAACACGTATACGTTTTGCATGGGAGAGGAATTGAACCCACCATTTTCAAAATATAATTGGGCAAGTAACCCCAGTGATCCAATTTCTTTTCTTGTCTAAATTTTTTTTGAAGAAATTAACCATCCGTCCGTATTTTGACTGATGATTGTGAAATGTAGGTTATTATTCCCTGGCCCATGCCCGCCCCCTCCCATTTATTTTCCCATCAAATGAAAAGAGACCGGATTTACGTACCGTACAAAGCAAATGGGAAAAAGGGGAAGGGCGGCTGCCCCGTAAATAAACTCCTAAAATAATTTGTAAGAAAAAGCAGGAAAATAATGAAAGAAGGAGGACACAGAATTCCCCCTTCCTTCGCTATTTAATTCCATGCAATGTAATCGCAATTGAAGTGGATCCACGCGCATGCGCTGTGCTAATGAGGATTTTCCTTGTGAACTCGATTAGGAAGGAATAAAACCGCTGCACTGCATTTCTAAAAGACGAAAGCTGCGCAGGCGCAGGGCGCAAAACAAGTCCGTAATTTCATATCTCATTTATTTCATCGACCCATCAAAATGTTGTTCTGCGCATGCGCGTCCGTACTCTGTGTCACTCGGGTCAGGGGGAGGTTGACCCTTTTTTCTTTTACGTAAAACGTAAACGTCCACGCCTGCGTCTACGCGTTTGAGGCTAAACAGAGTTTTTATTATTACCAAGCATGCATCCTTTCAAATTTCCCGCGCGCCGCTGCGCTGCGTTTGCGCCTTCGCCATAATTACGACCGACAAATGACATGACAACGACGACGACCCCGGCCTTCGGCTTTAGAAATGGAAACTCCGCCCACTTAATCGGAGGGATAATGTTTTTGCAAATTATGGCAGCCGCAGTCGCAGATTTTTGCAAATTTACCTTACAATTGTTATGGCAATTTAATGTATTCCAATTTCCTATGCGGTACACGACGGCATGAGATGATTTAAGGGTCAATACACTCCAACGCAAGGCGCAGGCGCAGGCGAAGTCGCAGTCCACAGTGGTACTTTATGGATGGGTGTCATGCTGGGCGAGGGCCTTTGTTTATATTTCTAAATGCGAGGATGAGATTCTTTTGCGGGAGGGATATATTTTTTTTGCGAGAGCAGTTTTGATTTAAAGACTTCCCTTGTGCGGCGACGGGGTGCAAAAAAAAACTACAACATTGCACTACAATTCTGCATGTGCTTTTGTCGTCTTACTGGAAGTACTTGAACTGAAGATGTTGTCGTCCCTTGGGCTAATTTTAGATTAATGCCTCATCCTATTCCCATGCATACATTTGCATTATGTGCACTGTACATCCTGTGACTACCTGTATAGGATGACGCATGCGCAGCACAATAGTTATTTTTAATTTTCAAACATTTAAGTATGTGTAATTATAGAATTTCCAACGCGTTTCCCTTAATTCAATGTAAATCTAGAAAAGTGGAAATTTTCCCCTCTTCCTTTGAATTTGCCGCCAGGGGAAATTCTTAAAAATGTGTCCTTTAAACGGAGATTCGCACGGTCCATCCATCCATCCGTTGAGGGATTTTAAGGAAGGAGCCTTGTCTAATCAGGCGAATGATATATTATCCCATTATTTATGAATACGCTCAGCCGAATACATGCGCAGGCTCAGAGACATAGCGTATAACATACCGTGTGGCTCGCGCCTGCGCGCTGATGCCTGTACCATACCGTACTGTGCGTATCACCGAAAAATGGCATGGCATGGCATCCGCATTGGCATTGGTATAGGAAGTAATCACATCACATCACATCGCGAAAAAAAAATGTCGGGACGGTAGGATTTGCATTGTCAAGTCTGCGACTGCGACTGCGCAGCGCAACGTAAAATGTAAACGTGCTCCGCTCCGCATCTGCTTCCTTGAAGGAACAATTTTACAATTTAAAATCCGTCTTTCCCGCCGCCGCATCTCGTCATGCTTTAATCAACTTTACTTGGTTACATTTACATTACGGGCCGCTCCGAAATTAAAAGTTTTTTCTCCCATCGACTTCGACGTTTAATTACTCTGCCTGCCTACGTGTACGTGTACGTGAAACAGGTGAGGATGTGTACATAAAAAATGTCTTACGTATGCATACATATACATACATATACGTTTAGTACATTAGACTATACATTACATTACATATACGTTACGTATACCATGCCTTGATTTTGATTTTATGCTTGTAACCAGTAAGCTTGTATGCACTACGCAGGTGCGCTGTGCTGCTGCGCATGCCCAATCTTAATTGTCCTCCGCCAACAATCTGTGCCTTCATTTCCCACAACAATACAATTTTTGGAAGTCTTTTTTACCTTATGCTACCGGCCGGACCCGTTGGGATTTTTAGGGTGCGCTTGCGCATGCGCAGTACGACGGACACACACATACATAAGGTTGCATTGTATAGATTTTTTAATTCAAAATTATGTGTAATAAAATGCGGGAAGTGTAAATCACGCCAATGCTGTCGGTCGGCTTTTAATTGCCCGCTCTGAGTAATAAATCTCATTTCCAGGGGAAACCAGCTCGTTAATTTATGCGCAAGCGCAGCGCAGGGCCAATAAAAAAATCCGGACGGAATTCAATTCGGCTTCCGAAGATGCCACAGCGGCGAAGTCCAAGTCTCGTTCGTCTAGACAGGAAAGTGAGAGCGACGATTTTTCTTATTGAATTTTTGAATGGATTCCAAGACGGCACTACCTAACCTACCTGCAATTAATAAGGAGGGTGGGTATTGTGATGGTGGGGGATACACAATTTAAATGCTAAGCAAGTGTGGGGTCAGGTCAAGTCAAATGCCAATCATTTGTCTTGTCTTGTGTGGACAGGGATTCTCGCAATGAGAATACACGTATGTACAACGTGGGTTGAAGGACGAGGATGCCGATATTTCTGGTGGCTATTAATTTATCCCGTCGTCGTCGTGTTAGCTCAAAAAGAAGAGACAAATTCAAAATCATGGATGCCGCCGTATCACCGCATGATGATTAAATACATGGGATTTTATGCAAGAATTTGTATTAAATTGTAATCAAATTGTTAATTCAACAAATTATTATAGTTTAGCCCAGAAATCGCAAGGTTTTTCAAACATTTTTCATGCGCAAAATCCGAACTGCTAAATATTGTTTAGTCCTGAAATCGCGAGCACCATTGAGCATTTTCTTGTGCAAAATTCGATGACAAAAATATGCAAAATATTGTTCCATAAATCCCAAAGTCCTGCAGTTTTTTGAGTATTTTACTGTGCAAACTTGTAAAATATGTCCAGATGTGCAAAATACTGTGTAATCCCAAAAGGAGCCACGTTATTTTTAGCATTTCCTTTCGCAAAATCCTAGAATTTGCCAAAAACATGCAAAATTCAATGCCAAATCCACAAAATTTCTTTAAGATACATAAGACACACCCAAAAAAACCAATGCAATATTAATGAACGTCAATGCCATTACCCCGTCCGTATCTGTTTACCTTGATAAACTATGTAATGTACAAAGCGCGCCGTGCTGCTTCCTTCCTTACATTTTGCCGGTGTGAAACGGGACTAAACGGTTTTGTGATGGGGGACGCGTCGCGTCGCGTCACTTCACTGGCACTGCACCCAACATTGAGCACCCCAAAAACGTAAAAGTACAAATTTCTTGTATACACAGCACAGGCACAGGAGAAAACAGTTTTCCGTTTTCTTCCGTGCTAAATTATCCCTACATCGCATCGTCATTTGAAAATTTGAAAGTGACTAATCGCACAGCAGTCAGTCGTCGTCGACGTCGTCGCCCTTCGTCAAGCGCATCCTCAAATCGCAAAGTGATGAAGGCAAACTGCTGAAGCAGAGCGGGTGAATCTTTGCCAAATATTGCCGTTCCTAAAATGTGCTTGCTTCCAATTTGCAGCGCACATTTACGTTTACAAGGCTTTCAAATCGGGAAATGAATGAATGGGAGTATTTAATGAAGAAAGTGGGCTAAATGGTCGTATGTATGAGCAAAGAGGAAAAAAAAGAAAATTGAATTACATGGATGGGTTTTAATGCAGGCATGTAAATATTTTGGTACAACAAGATGAGATTTATTGTGAAACTGATGGTAATAAATAGTGACCATTTTATTTAAATTTTCATGCATGTAACAGTAAAACTTGCAAGAAGAAAAACTCAAACATGGAAAATTAACATTTAAAGTTAAGAAAAAGAGAAAACATTGCAAAACACATAAAAATTAATTTTTTGAGAATTTCTCAATTTTGCCCCTTCTGAGTGCCAAACAACTGAAATTTAGCATTTCCAATTTTCAGTTTACAAATTTCTGGTGACGTTGGTTGTTAATGTTGGAAAAGTGCCACTTCCAATGTGGGTTAAAAACCACAAAAACAAAATTCAATTTAAGATGATGCGGGCGCAGTGCATAAAAAAATTAGTGGAGATGGACATGAGGAAGGCGTGAATTTCAGCGTAGCTTACAACGAATGATCTGCCAAAATCCTGCCTGCTACAGTCACAGTGCCAACTAATGAGAAGTGTGAGAAAAAAAAGATTAAGCTCATTGTTACGTGCTTTGCCAACAACCTTCTTCCTTTAATTGGGAAATTTGGTTCGGAGTCACAGTCACAACACAGGGTAAATGGAGTGAAAACTGACGCTTCTGCGCATGTGCCATCACAGCATAACGGTTACAGCACAAAGTATTCAAAATTGCAATTCAGTGTACAACACGTACAAAAACATGATTGGATTTCCAAAAATTCCAATAATTAATTAATTTGTCTATCCTTTCCTGTTTTCCTTCATTAAATTAATTAATTAATCAAAATGTTTTTACTCGTCGTCAGTGCAGTACAAATTATAATGTATAACATCTTAAGAAAGCCTATCAAATTCTCATTCTATTTCTTCCAGATTCCTGTGCTAATTCATACCACTATTGCCCTAAAAATCTCCATTTTATTTCACAGATGACTGGCTACTTTACAACCACAAAAGACGAGACGAAGACAAAATACCACCACCTCCCAAATGAATGCTTGAGTAATTAAGACGAGGACAAACTGTGAGAATTTTGGTGGCCACAGCGCAAGCGCAGTGACTGATTTTGACTTTAACACGCAAACGCGATGTAAATTTCCATCCTTTCCAGTGACTTGACCCAGTGCGCCAAAGCCGCAGTCAAAAAAAATCCAACAATGACAATGTCACGGCCGCGCAGACGACAAAAATCAAATCAAATCCATGAATAGAATCCGAACGGGATTTCCTCGCCCAATGCAAATTCCCCATTGTAAAGTATTTAAACTAACTAAGGCAAAGGGGAATTCGTCAATCAATCGGATCAATCAATAGCAGCAGCAAGCATTTAGCGCATGCGTAGCGTATCTAGTGGAAGGATTGATTCATCCATCCAATTTTTACATTTACTGGTTCTATTGTATTGGGAAAAGGCGCTCTGATTTATAGCGACGTACCTTCAATTGTTCCAAAACAGCTTGACATTGATGGGTGGCTCCTGAAGACGTCGTTTTCGGCGGGTAACTGCTGCTCGTCGTCAAAGTTGATGTCGAAGACGGCGGCAAAGCCAAGGAGTCATCAATGGACACGACGATCCTTTCAAGTCCTCCTCCACTCCCCCTTGTCACGAAGGACCCTGATGACAGATGACAACTCACGAAGAGGAAAATTATCCAATGGGCGAATACCGACATTTTTTAAAAATCCCGGTCCGGGCGGGCGGTTAAAATCTGCGATTTCGGATTTTAATGAATTTTCGATGGCAAAACGGATTTTTTCACATGTCACGTCACTTGAAAACACTACACAAGAAACCGACGACTGTCCTGGTGGGCAAATAATGGTCGAATGTCAAATGTCAGAATTAATGACCTCTGGAAGTCCGGATCACGGGAAAGAATGTCAGGCAGGTTTTTCTCAAATTTCCTCCTTTTCCGGCATCCACTTGACACGGATGGTCACAGTTAATAATTTTGAGATGGGAAATTCTTGTTCAAACTTATGTTTAACAGGCGGGCGCTTCCGCTCCCTTTTTGCCTTTTTTGAAGGCAAAGTAGTTCAACAAAATCCCCGGGTTTTGCGTTTCTCCGTCAGCCTGTTGTCCTTCCTAATGAGCTTTTAAGACGACAAGTGATGAACACATTGGGTGGGTGTACAACCACTTGAGCGGAACTGGGAATCTCCGAAAAACACCCGGTTTCCCTTTTTCTTCCAAAATGCAAAGACAAGGCACGCACGGAAGAGTAAATCCCATTCACTCAACTCACTTAACCGTTTCTTGGGTGAAAAATTAGACCGAAAAATATCCGGCTGAAAAAACCGGTAACCAGAAGCAGGAGTCAGTCAGAGAGCGGAAGTCAGGCCAGTTAGTTAAATCCTCAAGTTCAATTTTCGTATTTCCAAAATTGTATTCACTCCACTTTACTTTTGAAACAAACAGTCACAATTTTTACTCTTCTTTATTTTTCGTGGCTGAAATTTCCACGTACTTGTTTCTTAAAAATCTCTCAAAATCCCAAATACAATACACTGTTACTATTTTAACGGTCAAAATTTTGTTTAAAAAACAATAATTCTTTTTTATTTTAAACTTGTGTGTTTTTGATGTTAGAAAATTAATTTTCCTTGTAATTTGTAATGTAAATATGCAGTAGCATTGCTGTTTGTAAATAAACTCGAAATGTGGAGCACAGATCCAAACACAACCGCACAGCTCGAAGACTGGAGGAAGACTGACGGTCGGCCGGACGCGACGGTGGGATCGCAGTGCCGTGCGATGCTATGCTATGCGTACGTACATTACACAGGGTGGGGGATGGGAATGACTTCGTAAGTAGAAATGCTTGTAAAAAGAAGGAAAGGGATTGTTGTGCGTAAGAAAATGCGTACGACGACTACGACTACGACTGCGTTCGGTTTTGGTTTCAACAATCATCCATGCCCTGAAACAAAACAACTCGACCTGGTAGGGTGAGTTTTTGGAAAGGATCCAACTGACGGATGGATGGGTTAAAATTAATTTCAAGGGGTTCGGATTAAACGAGAATTTAGAGCAGTCGCAGTCAGGAAGGATATAAAAGACAGGCACATCAGGCACTACTACTCCATAATAGTAATGTATTAAAAGGAAGGATGGAATTCAATGAAGAAAATTGTACCGGGTAATTTGCTAGGTTTTAGTAGCCAGTTATATTTCTGGTGATTTCGGACAGATTTGGGGCATATTGAGAAATTGGACCAGGAATGATTTATCTTATGTACAGAGTATACCCATGCTAATTAATGCATATATAATGCACAATGTATGTATTTTGCATGGGAGAGGAATTGAACCCAACGCTATACAGTCAGTGAAATGCCAGCCACTTGACCCATTGCTAATTTATGGGCAGAATTGTACAATAACCCATCATCACCAGTTAATAAATTGTGTAAATTTGCGTGGGAAAAGAAAGAATTGAATTGAATTAATTGAATAATATACTTGAAAAACCAACTAATAAACAACAAATTTTGCTACTTACTAACATAAAATACGCCATAACCTTAACCCAACTACGCAACCGGTCCTTTAAAAGTTTAAGTTTCCCTTGTCATCTTGTAATTGTGG
>JAAXYW010002046.1:0-17343 GCA_036851895.1 Orthonychiurus folsomi
TTAATAGAAAATTACAAAGTTTGATCAGATTTACTTTTCTGGCGGGGCTACTAGTTTTTTGTTTCGACTCGCGAAAAAATTTAATTATTTATAAAATGATATTTTGATATTCGTGACAAGTCTTCATAAAGAATTGACCGTAAGTAGGGTCACGGTCTTGAAGCCATATGGAGAAGTACATAAACTACCTGGGAAAAACATTTATCTCTTCCCCTGAACTTGGCCTCTCACAGAAGAAGTCACAAGGCCTTTAGGTTAATGACACAAAACAAAATAAAGAACTCTACTCTGCACTACATCCATAAGTGCTTGACGTCGTCAAGCCAGGTTACATATCTTACAACACTCAACCGATCCGCCCACCCTTTTTAGCTGAGAAAAATCCATTCCCTCATCCTTTATTGTATTTAACCCAATGCCTAACCTAATGTTTTTCCCCATTAACGGGTGTTCTTAAAAGATGGTCCAATTTCCCTTACTGAGGGCGAGGAGGGTTAGCCAGTATTACCATACCATTATTTCAACCTTCCAACCTAATGATATACCGATTTCCTCAACATTCCAATACATACATTTTGACCATTTACAGAGCAGAGTACCACCCAAATTACAGGTGGGTTTTGGGCATTAGGCAAGGCCCCGCATGTATGTGCATGATTTGTAAGGAGAACTATAATTTTGCGACCCTTAAATTTCGGCGGGACTTTAGCTGCTCGTCCCGACCTTCACCTTCCACACTGCGCCGAACGCACTTGCCTTGGTGAAGATTAAGGGCTCCGTACCTCTACGCACGTCTTTGGACGGCCAAGGCAACCCAAAGTAAAGGACAATGAACACAAATGCTGAAGATCACTTTTGTTGTTCATTCCAGATTTGTTTTTTAAAGGTGAAGGATGACATGGTATTTCTGGCCCCGGGCTCTTCTCAAAAGAGAAAAAAACAACCGTTAGTTTAATCTCATCTTCTCCGTCCCTCCGCCGCCGCCAAGGAATGCAATCACAATGTAAGTGCAATGCTAATGCTAATAAGGATGCTCAGCTCAGGTGTGGCAAAGGATGTGTATGTCCGTACGTGAATGGACTAAAAAATTGAAGATTTTTTTCCCCGTGCCACGCCAACGATCCGTACGCGGATGCATGTTTAAAATACTGACAGAGAAACGCTTACTGGGTCGTTTCGGTGTATATGGAATGGAATGGCAATGACTAATTTAGGTGGGCACGGAAGAAAACGACAAAGCNTTACTGGGTCGTTTCGGTGTATATGGAATGGAATGGCAATGACTAATTTAGGTGGGCACGGAAGAAAACGACAAAGCACGACACACGGAAAATGATGATGCCAACCCGCAAGGATTGCCAAAATTACCTGCATACGTACGTGCTGAATATTGCAAATATGAATCATTTCCGTACATCCTAAATCCGCTTTTCTCTTTTTCTTTGAAGTGGCACTTGCACTTGATTTGAGTTAAGAAAATCCGTACACCCACGTCAGTACATGAAGTGCCGCAAGACCAGAAGTGGAAGTGATATTTAGCGGCTGCCATACTACCTGAATTTGTAACATCAAATTAGAAGTTAATGTGCTACTCAAACTTATAGACCATTCGATATTTTACTACTTTTTAGAATTTCCAATTTCTTTTTTTTCCAAGTAAAGGAAGTTGACTAATTCTTAACCCACAATTGGTGGTTGTGTTACTAATGCTTTTGTCGTGACACTTTCTGTCGCCATCTTTCCCGATAAGGAAACCTTAGATCAATACGGAATGGGGCAGGTATTTGTTTAGCACAGAGCAAACAGTGGAAAATGAGCTTAGTTTACATTATAATTAGCGCCCAAACGCTAAGCACAACAATAATTAATTAGTCTTGCTCATCTATTCAGTGACGAGGGGAACGGATTCCATGCATTCATTCATCCAATGTGCAATATTCAGGCCGGCTACTGTTTGTATTCATAATTTAAGCCACGGTGAAGCCGGGGTTGGAGTAAAAGTAAATTATGTGCCAGTTCGCAAGACCCACATTCATTTTCCGTTATCAAATTGCGAGAACGAAGAAGCAATTCATATGCCCAGGGAATTCATTTTCTTTTGGCTTCCTTCAAAAACTTTATCAAAGAATAAAATCGAATCTTGCGTTAAAATGGGAAGACGGAAAGTTATTGCAAGAAGAATTTTCGATTTTAACCAATATTGCCCTTAATTAGCGTCGTGTTGTTGAGAAATGCGTGAGTGATGAAAGAAATAGAAATTTAAGCTTGAACAAACCTGAAAAGGCAAATGGCGTATTTTTGCCAACAAATTTTGTTTGCAATAATTTTATGGGCATTCACTTCAAATTAGCTGAAACCATCAACTTAAAATAACACTTACATAAAAATTTCACGGTATGAAAATTTCAACTTTTGAAATATCCAATCAATTCCTGAGAAGTATAAACTGGGACACAACAAATAAACATAAAATAAATATTCCGTTTTGCATTTTCGATTGTGTGCTGCTAAAGAGTTCGCCTGAAGGATGCATGCATGTCGTGAGAAACTGGGACAACAACATTAGCACATGAACGTACGTACGTAAGCAAAAATGTATACCAAAATGGCAATAAGACCTACTCAACTGATCTTGAAGTATTTCTCAGTTTGCCAACTCCTATGCCAGTTTTTCAAGTTCACTGGTTGTCGCGATTAGCTGCATGCATGCATAATACATAGTTATTGGTGATCATTTAAATTAAATTACAAGTCATTGCATTGCATTGGTCAAGAATTCCAAAAACCCGTATGCAAAATATAGACCGGTATCGGGCAAAGTGGTTAAAACCACAAACTGTAGTGGAGTGGTACGATGGTGTCCTAAAACCCCATGTTTTGTCTTGTCCTTGGCCTTGCCAATAATCAAATTAAAATTAAATTGTTGATTTCTAACGTGTGGGGAACAAACAGTACTGGGGCCAAAGTGACACATTGGAAACCAGTCCACGATTTTTCCCAAGCCAAATTATTTAGTGAGTCTGCAGGAGTCGTATGGATTGCTTCCCATCGTACTCAACAATGAATTTGAACATCCTCTGTTAATATTTGATTGCCTCATTAGCGGATACTCATTCATTCATGTCGGGCAGTTAAACTCTTTGGTGACATGTCACACGGCGTTACGGTGTGAAAATTTCCAATCAAAATATTTCCCTGTGGATAAATATGGAAACTTCAAAATTTACTTCAGCCCTGAGTGTCCCATTACAGCATTCACAAAAAAATCGATTTTAAATTTTCTCTTTTTTTTGGGTAACAGCAGCAGTGAGCTCGGGGGAATTTCGGTTAACCACAGGAATCAAAGCTCTCTAATTTCACTCCATTTGGATTGGCGTAAATATCCTTACGCACACGCATGCTGTACAGATTTAGACAAGCCGAATATTTTTCTCACAGTCTACACCACCGCACCGCACAGTCACAGCATTAAGGTTAGGCATATTGGATTTTTTTAAGACAAGACTTTGGATTTCTTTAAAAAAAATGTGAAGGGAACTATTGACGCGGAGTGGCTATTGGCAGTGTCTGGTCTTACCTGAATTTACGAAGAAAACCACAGAAATAAGAGCCAATTGGCAGAAAAACAATTTCGTTTCACTGGCCATTTTGCACGTCCGTCCGTCAGATCAAGTCTGGCTAATGTCCAATCTCCCACTTTCACAGCACAAAACAATGTATCCTGTCACTGAAGAAAAAATTTGCGGATCCAAAATTCCATGCAAAACTTCAAAATAATATCGTCTCAACACAAAAAATTTCCAGAGTCCAAGTCACAGCACAAGATTTTTTTACAACTCAATTGTATGTTATTGCCCTCAAAAAATTTGATCAAAAGACAAAAACCAGTCGATCACGTTTTTTTCTAACTCAGCTTGGAAAAGAGTGTTCAGGACCAGACATTGTTTAATTTGCTGTTTAGCAGGCTTGATACGGTTTTTGTGTCAGGTAAAACCGGAAGTGGTCCACCCGGCCCCGACCAAATACCTGTTCTTGCAGATTTTCTCAAGAAACGTGACTCAAGCTTGTAGTGTTTCAGGCACAGTCAAACAGCAGAGACAAGGAGCAAGTAACAATCACGTTCCCTACATGCCAAACACCAAAAGACAACTGAAGAGTGTTTGAAGACGTTTTGGGGAAATGAGTAAGTCAGGCCGTCGATGAATGTGGGACCGGTATTCGTAGTTGTCCCTTTGCTGTTTTTTGGGTTGTTGGGAGCCAAGATGATTTCAGCCTTCTTGAGGAAAGGGTTAGCTATACGTTGGCACACAAGCAGAAGGATGGCTGATTTTTAACCCACAAGTCGAAGTCTGATGGACACCTTGCTTCCAGACACCTGAAAATGCAGTACTACATTAACGAAGGGATAAGTTGGATTTTACTGAGGGGAGAGGACCCTTCTCGGCAAGAGCCAGAAGTTATTTGTATTGTTATGTATTCCTGCACATTGTTGACAATGAAGGTGTTTTGCTGGATAGGTTAAGGTTGAAACGCCGTAAAACCATTGTTGGGGTATGCTCTCATGGCGCAACTGACATACAAGTAGTACTCCTACCCTAGCTAGCTTTTTTACGCAACGTAGCGCAGCATGGAGCAGATCGCGGAGTTTAAAAAAAATAAGAACACAAGGACATTGGAATTAATATAATTTCGCTAAGTCTATTTATTATCAATAATTCGACGAGTTTTCCCCATTTTTACAAAAATACCCTTATTATTTTTGTTTGATTTTTGTGTGTGATCAGTGATTTATTTTTATTTTATATAACAGACAGATTAGACCATCAACCGTCACGATAATTACTATTATTAGTTGCGCCTTGAGACCGTATTTAATTTTTGTGTTGCTTATTTCTTTTAAGGAATTTAATTGTAATTATTGACTAAAATAGTTTTACTTTTTTTCTCTTTTCTCTTGGCTACTTTAACAATCGCGTTTGAAGTTCAACAATGAATTGTAATGGTTGCAGCAAACTGAAACTTAAATAGGTAATTGACACAAAATCAAAATCGTAATTAGTCAAATAATAATTCCGTGTGTTCTGATTAGTGTTTATGATTAGAATTGTCGACGCATTATTTCCAAAGTAAATCTTCAATATCTAGCAAAAAAATGTAAACTTGCATGTACAGTAACACCTTCCCCTCCTCCGTGCTCAAAAGATCAAAACCTATTTCATTCCAACTAAATTTATGCAAGGCCACTTAACACCACATTTTGATTTTAAGTTAAACTGGACATGCATGATAAATCAATAAACTTAAATTTGAATAAATTTATTAAAGCATAAACTACGCACCATAACCGAAAGAAGCAAAGATAATTGAAACGGCATGTTTAACAGCCTCCAACCTAACGTTTTAGACCACAAAGCAAAATAAATCATAAACCATAGGCAAGCAGGGTATATAACTAGCAACTTAATTGGTTTGTTGATAAATCAAGTTTAAATTCTTGTTGGCCGTCAACATTATTAGAAGTGTTTGCGAGCACCCCAAGCTGAGCTGACTGCTGGTCTGGTAGATGACGCACTTGACACACCATTTCCAAAAGAAGGAAATTCTTCATTGCTCTACAAATAAAAAAATATGTTACTTGCCGCTCTTTCAAAGCCCAGCCTAACTTGATTATTTCATAAAAGTTGTACTCCTTCGTTTTTGATAATTTCACACTATTTAATTAGATTGGAAATCCGTCCCAAAGGAAATTGATGTTCGAACACGTCGGCCCCACTTCACATGGAGGTGAAAATGGGAATTTTGTGCTCGTACGTTATCACTTGAAAATCTTAAAATTCAAACAAAACTTCCAGAATTTCTTACTTGAGTGTCAGGCGGCTGCTCCCATGGTGCACCCTTAACAACAAAACCATTACTCTGATTCTCTTTGGCACCACCTTTCTTTTTATCCGAATTCGGTTCTCGAACGAATTTCTGCATGTATTCAGTCTCCGAGACGTCTTGCAAATATTCCTCTTCAAGATTGAGCAGATGATCCTATTGTTAAGTTAAAAATTAAATCCAGGTTATTAAGATCTAAGAAAAATATTAAACTGACCTTGGCATCGTAGACACGATCAGCATCGGATCCAGAAACAACCACCAAATTCGGATTGCCATCTCGTGGAAAACGAATGTCGACCTAAAATACACAACATTAATTCAATCGTCCTAAAGTGTGCAATGTTAAAGTAATGATTCTAATTTTCAAAGGAATTACCTGAAAGTCCTGCATGATTTGGCGTACATTTTTTCCTCTTGCACCAATGATGCGAGAATGAACTGTGAAAAAATCAAAAGAAAAGAGTCAACAACTGATCTTTCCTTGCCAGTCATGGCTATCAAGGGAACAGTACATCTTATTACTTGTTCGTTACTTACCTCGGTTGTCAATGTCAAACTCTTCCTTAACCATTTCGCTCTGTAATTTTTTATAAATGTTTTAACCAGAGGACAAAATATAGATATTAGGATTTAGTTTGAACTTGATTACGTACAAATTTGGTCACAATGCTTAAGATTTCATCCCGGGCTGCATTTGCCTGTTCTTCGAAACCTGAGATGGTAATGATATCATCACCCGGTTCGCCAGTCTTGGGCGGAAGCTGAATTACAACATCATATTTGTCGCGAATCTTTGAAATGACAGCGCCCCTGGTGCCTATTTTAAATTTATTTAAAAATATAGCTCCCAATTTCAACATTGCTCAATTGGCACCCAATATTATTCCTACCAATGATTTTAGGATGATACTCTGGATCAACTTGAACTTTAACAGCGTAGGACTTCAGCTCCTTGGTGCGCCTCTCAGCCTCTCGTTCATCCTTGATAACCAATAAGGCATCTCTTGCAGCTGCAGCATTTTTTGGTGATCCGAAGATCTGCATTAGAGGTAGCAGGTAAATTAGATCAAATGATCTCAATAACTTGGCATGTATGTTGTATAAAAAACATTTGGCATATATATGCAAAATTATATCAGACAGAAAAAAATAACATCAAGATTTCAGGTACTTGGATAACATATTAACATCACATATTCTAAGACGCATGGTAAAAACCACACAGAAAAGTCAAATTACAGTAAAAATCATACTTACCGAAATTGTATCTGAGTTTTGATCAGATGGAGGAACGGAGATATGCACATCATACTTGGACATCAATTGACGGACATCAATTCCTTTCTTTCCTAAAAAATTAAAATTGATGAGAGGTTAAAATCATTGTACATAAAACTAGTACAACCAATAACAGCCAATTAATTGCCTATTACTACTGATGCTTACCAATAATGAATCGGTGAATGTCGAAAGGAACATCAACTTGGAGGGTGACAGGCACTTGTTCAAGAAGGGCTTCCTTGGCTGCTTCGCATGCCTAATAATAAAATAATTTTTCAGTGTGGACTGCGGAGGAGTGAAGAAATTGAAAGAAATATGGGTCTTCATAATTTATGTGTTAGCAAACATTTTCTAGTCTTTAGTAGTACCGAATCGTAATCGTTCAACCAAAACCTCCTTTTCTAATTTGTAAGGAAAACAAAATTTCTGAAACTATTTTGCTAGAGTCTCAGAACCTTTTGCTAAACCGTTTCATAATTCCACAACAAATTCTAGTCCATTCTGTCCAGAAAACATCTTATTCAATTAAGCCTAATAAGAATTTTGACTCACCTCAGCGCGCCCTGACACACGAATTATATCACACCATTTGACCCCATTTTCGTTCTGCTCAGAGACAAACTCAGGGTCATCGTTTCTCTCGGGAAACTTAATATCCACGTTATGGTCAGACTGAATTTGCTGGACTTTGGAGCCTCTTGTTCCCATGATTGTACGGTGATGTCTTTGCTCAATAATAACATCTACGTGAACTCTTTGTTCCAAATCGGCGACAATCTCCTGAATCCGCTTCTTGGCAGCCTCCACGCATTCAGGTGCTCCTGATTAGACAAAACGTATTAATAACACGCTGATTAATAAGGACATCTTTATAATCTTTTACCCTTCAAAACTACACGGGGAGAGTTACTATTCGCCCGCGGAAACGAAATGGCAACACCGCCAAGGTCATCAGAGATTTGGCGAAGGATTTCTCCTCTTCGAAGAACAAAGTGACGATGATACTTGGGGTCAACATCCATCTCAGATTCAGTGACCTTATCCAAATCTTTCAACATCTGAAGTGTGAAAAAGGTTTATAGGCATATCAATTGTTGCATTCGCGTTTTAAGGTAGACTTGATTATAATAAAAGTTTATAACTATATTACATCTTGGAGTTGCTTCTTGGCTTCAATAACACCCTCCTTCTTTCCAATGATTGTAATAAGGTTGTAATTGTGATCATTCTCAGACGGAAACAAGACACGAGCGCCGGTAGCATCACGGATCTGAGCAAGTAGAACATTAAATTAGAATCATTCGCCTTCAAAGGTAAATAAAATACAAAATAAAATTTGATTAAAACTTTACCTTTCTTATGTTTGAGCCTTGCTTGCCAATCAAGAATCTGTGTTGCTCTGCTTTAGCCTCAAGGGTTTCAGTATAGCTGTTAACTTCTCTCTCGCGACTCATATCTTTGGGTAAGTTAACAGAATTAAATATCTAGACTGCCCGATGTTGGAATATAATATAAAACTGCTGTTACCTAATAGTATTGCTTTTGCTTTTTCGCAATCCTCTTTAGGCCCAACTAAGGTGACACGGTCGGATTTGGCTTTTGCGTCCGGGAATTTGATTTGTACGCCACCACAATCCTCGGACACAGACTGAACCAATCTCCCACCAGAACCAATGAGCAAATTATGAAACTTATTCGGAATCATGACATCAATCTCAATAACGTTCGCCTGAAAATAATTGATTTTAATGGATGCTCTTAGAAACGTTATCGTATCATTCCCACTATTTAAATTTCTTACAACAGAGTTTTGAAGTTCGAGGATTTTGTCGCGGGCTTTCTCACAATTCTCTTTCTTTCCCGTAATAAGGATGATCTCAGCCTCAGTCCGGCTTCTCTTCTCATCGAATGGAGGAAGGTCGATGCGGGTAATTGTCTCCTCCCGCACTTGACGGATGTTTTGCCCGCCTTTGCCAATCAAATGACGGTAACATTGTGGAAAGACTGGGACTTTGAGTACGAAGGAGTTGTCCAACATCTCCTTGTGCAAGGATGCAAGGTGACGGCAACACTTGTCTACGTCCTCCTTCGGGCCACGGACAGTGACAATATCACGCTTCTCACCCGGTGGAGGGAAAGTAATTTGAATTTGATTGAATTGATCACGAATCTCACGGATTTTCTCCCCTTTGGATCCGATCAAATTTCCGTGAAATCTGTGCTCAATGACGACGTCCTTCTCTTTTTCGTTCTCCAACTTCACAACTTGTTCCTGAAGAAGAGCAGCAGCAGTCTCCACTCCGGCCTTTGTTCCCTCGATGTAAATAGATGAGGAAACCCCCTCTTTCAGTGATATCTGGACTCCCGTTTCATCCCGAATTCGATTGACTACAGTTTTATTATAACATTAATTTCCTGAATTTGAACTCCTGAGTTCAATAAAGTCTTACCGTTAGAACCGGCCTTTCCAATAATGTGTTTGTGATACTTTGGATCCATTGAAATTTCTTTGAAAGCATAATCATTGAGAATGCCTGCGACGCAAATTTTGAGCTGCTCCTGGACAGGGTCAGCCTCTTCCGGTGGCCCTTCAATAGTTATTAGATTGTCTTTAATGTCCACATGAGTCTTTTGGTAATTCATCGTGATATTCCGAATATTGGCACCCTTCTTCCCCACAACGTATTTATGTATCCAATCTGGGGCTTCCACTGTACGTGAGACAACACTATTGGCTTTCTCATAGACCAGAGTTAAGGCATTTCCAAGTTTGTCCGCTATATTTAGTAAAATTGGATAAGAAAACATTAATATCCAAACAGGAAATTCGCAAACGTAAAACGAATGGCAGAAATGTATTTTGTTTTACAGCCTAGTTGTCTATTCATTTACAACTAATTACCAAAATTATTAATTTACCTGGACCACGCAAGGTAATGGTTTCTGACAAAGAGTCAGGAGCCGGCATTTCAACGGACACACCAGTCTTGGCTAAAATCTCATTAATAGTATTTCTCCTGGGCCCAATGATGTACTTGTGTTGACCACGCCCCACCTCTATTGAAACGGTGGCATGCTTTTTCTGCAAAACACATAATACATTCATTTTAAGCATATTTCAATTGAACATGCGTAGCGTATCCGTGTACTGGGGGAACTCACAGCCTCGTCGTGATCTTTGTTGATGGCTTCAACAGCCGCGGCCACACCTTCCCTCTCTCCAACAACGAAAATCTCATCCTTCATGACGGAAACAGGAGGAACATGGATACTGACACGGGTGTCGGAAGTCAGCTTCTCAATTTTTTCATTGTGTGGGCCACAAATAAAGGCATGGTATTTCTTTGGAATTGAGAGCCTTTCGGAAGCGAGTTTCGACTGTATAAACCAGTAAAACTTTAGATTCTATACTTGCATCAACAATTAATCTAATCTCCCAACACAAGAATTGAACCCTAAACGAAATGGCTAACCTGTTGATCAGAAGTGAGTCGAATTTCATGGACGGCCTTTTCAATACCCTCCCGGGTACCAGTGATAGTAATCAAGTCAGAACCTTCATTTGTGCGTGGAATGCTGATCTTTGTAGCTGTTTGCTGCAAAAATTTTCAACAATTTCATGAAAACCACTTTCAGCTTAAAGTTCACTAGGGCAATTAGTTGTCTTCATTACCCTTTCCAATTCGCTCAACTTTGAGCCCTTGCTTCCCAAAATGAAGCGGTGGTGTTCCTTGGGTATACTAATCTGGTATTGAGCTTGTGTTTGAAAACTTTTGAGAATTTCCCGCTTAGCATTCAACACGCTGGTCTAAACACAAAAAGAATTTAGCAAAATCAATAAGAATTATCAAACTTGTAGTTAAATTCTTTTAAATCATTAGAAACTAGTCCTCACTTGTTTCCCAGTTATGAGAAATGTCAAAGATTGATCTCTAGCTGAGCTGGACATCTCAATATGCGCCTCAGTTGACTTCGTAATGTCAGCGCACGTTTTGAGAGCATCCGACTCGCCAAAACGATTCCTATCATTTCTCTCCTCAAAAGGAATGTTGAACACGCTGGTTACAATATTTGATCCAATTCTCATTTTCTGGGACCATTTTGATGGTCCACCTGGAGAGCTCAGGCCAGAAGTTGGTCCAGAATTTGGACCGGATGGATTTGGAGGGAGGGCCGGAAACGCTTCGTCATATCTGCAATGTGCAATACATTGACAACAAATTAAATACCATTTAAAATAAATTAATGCAAAATTGAAAGTTCACTTGTATGTCAAGTATCCTTCTGCTCCTCATTAGAATTCTGCCGTCAATCATTTTATGCGATATCCAGACCAGAGACCGACTAGCCTTGGCTAGTTGGTCGACCTCATGGATGCATTTCTATTAGCATTTAAGTTCAAATGACAAAGGTCAAGTCAGAACCTTGGATTTTACGCCTCGTCAGAAATAAATTCCGACAGCTAACATCATTCATTGTATTAAGGCCAGCTTATTTCTAACTCAAAATTGAAAAATATATTGGGGGTATCCCATGATGGTTAATTAGAAAATTAGATAGGACAGCTACAATTAGTTTCATGTGCCTTCGTGTCATGCGCGTAGAGTTTAATCTTTCTATCCGCCAAATCATACTTCAGCGTAAGCCACAACTACAAAATCTACACACATAGGTAAACTACGCAGTAGGTTCATTAAAATATTTCACAATCTCATGAAAACCACATCTATCCACAAATGTTAGTGCGGACGAGAACCGTCTTCTCATTCCTATCCAACCAACCTCGCTGTACCTACGTGTATATTTCTCTGAATTTTTTCCCCTGTCGCACCGGCTCCTATTCAGTTGCCGTTGCCACGCCATGCCACATCGCCACATGGTATTAAATGTCTGTCACTCCACTCAAGAACTACCAGAAATGAACCGAGATAATGAATTCCTCCTTATCTGCTACAAGTCTAGTCTCTTCCATGTCAGACCGTGCCGCATGGCATAAATGGCAACCCTTTAGGGTGGAAATCAGACTTGATTATTTAATTACCACACCACAGAGGAAGGCAGGAGGGGCAATGCAATAGTTGCGCTCTGAATGAAATGAAGCTTAGCTCAGCCAATTAGGTGCCCACGATCACAGACTGTATCATAATTTGATTAAAATTGTGTCTATTCAATGTCCCGTCATCAAATATGCTATCACGACATTTTTCTGTACTTCTAGCCTCCATAAATCCTTTAAAAATTAAATTCCTCAAGGTCAATTTCAATGCCGACAAATAAAAGTCAGGAGAATAAATGCGTTTGTTAGATTAATCCTTTTGGCAATGGGCATACCTAATCATAATTCCTCCACCAACTTGAAAATTGTGCTAACGCATTGAAATTTGTGAACGCAAATCATTGTGCGAACTAATGTGTTTGCAGATTAATCTTGAAAGTTCTTTAAAATCTCCAGAGCAGTCCGCTTGCCGTCTGACTCTGACCTTAGTAGCCCAAATTCTAATACAGCGCACATTATATATTAAAATAGAGAATTACTCACTGCATGTCGTGACGTTCATGTGAAGTAGAAGGCTCATGGAGGTCTGTCAGCACCTGGGAGGATGAGGGTCCTGGATCCATTGCACACGAGCCGAGTCGTTACAGTACTTCTACAAAAAGAGAAAATCTTAGTCATACTTAAACCAAACATGCATGCCCAGGATGACAAAACTAACTTAATTGTTCTTATTGAATTACAATATAATATATAGAGAGAAATGAATGGGTTAAGTTTTAAGTACGTCAGCAATCACACATTTACGACAGAAGGCATTACTCACATCAACCAGCATAACACTCGTCGCATTCCAATTTCAAGTGTTTGTCGAGGAAATCCTTCATAAAATTCATTCAGTCATAAAATTGCACATCGCGCTTAAGCCAAGTAGAAGTAGTATGCCTTGCGCGGTGCAAGAACAACAATTATTTTATCTATTCAAGGATTTTATTGCTGCCAAACCTTGCCGGATAGTCCTGATAAGTAATAGTAACCTACTTCTGGCAACTACATTACATTTGAAAATGTTCCCACATTAGACTTCAAACCTAAACCTATGCAACAAAGCTTAAAAGCAAATAAACCAAACGACCCTTAACCCGACTTTAGTTGATAAGATTTCGGTTTGTTAGAGTCAGATGTGCACGGCAAAGCACAGTATAATCCTGTATGTCTCTATAGAAGCGTATACATATCTTTGGGGGATCGGATTATCAAATAAGTTTTCCTTAAAATTGTCCACGTATAAAGTTTGTACCTCTCGGGTTTTAAATGAGCCTTTCGCCTTACGTCGTTTCAAAAATGGTTACTCAGACAGAAATGTGATGCGAGGAAATTGAGAGATCTTTAGACATGAACATTTCCAAATACCGTGTATTCTTTTCGACCGTTTGTGAGTAAGTATGGTAGGAATGGATTAGAATTAGACTTTGTATTTCGAAAGCCGAGAACTTATAGCGGATGCAGATAAAAACCAGGAGGTTAAGATGACATATGCTTGCTTCACTTCTTTTACGATAAAGTGGACTCGAGTCAAATCCTGTAAATTTTACTGGTAGCCTAATATTAGCTGGACTGGAAATTCGAGAGATTAGTGAGTTCAGTTTGACAACCACGAAAATTTCTATGTTCTACCGCTTCAACGTGGAGGAGTCAGATACAAAAATTTGCCATACAAAATTTATGAATAGAATTAGATTTTAGTTACTCAAGAAAAGTGAAGAGCTACAATAGTTTTCAAGGTAAAAAGAGGTAAGCTCCGCAATGGCAGATGTAAACTCAATTACTAGCATGGGGTCATTGAAAGATTTCCACATTCATTCACTAAGCATTAAATTCACCACCATGAGTAGAACGGAAAGCTTTGCGGTTGCGATGAAGTGTTATAATTGCATGAATACGCCAGACAGAAGACAGAAATCCAATTCCTATTCCTCATCCAGTTGTTTGCAGGTGTAGATTTCTGCAAGTAAGAGCTGAACTAAACACGTTTATGAACTACTTTCATATTTACCCATCCCTTTTTACTCATTAATCGTTACCGCTGTTACTGCCACTAAATAACTGCAAAATACAAAAACTGGTTAGATCACGATAGCAGGAAAAAAGGACCATGTGCAATAGTTTGCCGAAAGTATGAGTATTTCCACGTGTCCATGACTGTCACCGTATTCCGAATGCTATATATTTTTGCATGTCTGATTTTGATTATACAAAGGCTTTAGAATAGTTGATCAACTTATAAATGACAAAAAGGCAAAAGGAATCTATCTTTTGAACTAACACTTAAGCGGGGCCATATTAAATCAAATTAGATGTAGGAATTGGATAATTGTTGACAAATTAATACAACCATGTGTTAAAGAAGACCGTGTTCATAATTCGTGCATTAATAGTCCTACAAACATATTTGTTCTCAAATTGATGAAGCCACAAGTCGGAATAATCGGAATCCGCCTGTCAGAAGGAATACACGCAGTTAGTTAAGAAACCTACAATTTCGGAAATGTTACTATGCTCTGGGACTGCCGCATGCCGGCTGGGATGGTTTCAAAGAATAAAACCCTTCAATAAGCAATAAATAGCTCAGGTTTTTCTAATTAGCCCAAGTTTACGAAACCGTGAGACCTAAATTATTTTACAACTCAAAAATGTAGTCATAATCAACAACTCTGTACTCCAGCTCACAACAATAAACCAAAAGTAAGCCAAAACCAAAGAACTTCCTTGTTCCTTATGGACGAGTGTATTCAGAACAGAAACAATTCTGTCAATATTTGTTGGATATTCAATTGAGTTCAGTAAACAAATTAAAGCCAAACCGAACCTTTTAATTGAGTCCCCTGTGTCAATGTGTAAACCGTACGGCAAATACGATAATTGCGGTTTGCCCTTAACGCCTAATTGAATTACCTAACACAAATGCTGTTGCCGGAAATAATAAGAAGTTGTCAAAACATTAGAAAAGTAACTTGTAGCCTTTCAGTTTTTCCTTTAATATTTCCAATCAAAGTCCAGAAATTATAAATTTGCTCTCTTCCCCAAATCAAGCTGCAGATGCGCTTAAACGCCGGTACCGATACCGAAATACTAGTACTCTCAGACTTTGACATTTCCAACCGAATTAAAAAAGTAAAATCCTGTTCTGGTCAAACTCCTGCAAACTACCTGATGAATCACCTGGCTCAAGCGTAGGCCTAGGTCGTGTGTAGAAAGCGTTGAGAAGAGAAAGGGTTATACCTTGCACTATTATTACATTTGCATTCCATATTTGCCCTGCTACTTGCCTCCGGCATTCCTTCGCAACACAAATCCCTTACAATCCCCAATCCCAGTTAAAAATCAAAAGTAGTTCGCCTGTCTGTAAGCCGGATGCACAATATAATACAAGTGAAGGCGAATGCATATCTTACACCACAAGTACCGTTCACTTGGCATTCTTGATGAAGATGAACCCATTTCGTGGATCCCAAATATCATTACCCACGAATGAAGACCGACCAAGAGGCTCCGAAACCCTCATGTTGTCAACGCACCTCAAAATTAAATTCAATCCAAGTTCAGGTAAAGAAATACAGGATGCGAAAAAGGTGAGTTGTGGTTCGTAAGAATAGGGCAGCAGCAAACAACATAATCGCTGTAGAACGCCTTAATATGCCCGTAAAGTGCCTTCTTCCGACATTAAAATCCACTAACAAACTTAACCTGAATGATTCATTCAAAATTCCGGAAAAAATGCACGTGCAAATTACAATTTGATCAAGTAAATATAGTAAAGTCGTGTCCACTTGACATAAGCGACCTAATTTGCAGCCGGCCGGAAAATTCATTGTCTACACCCAACCAAGTCCAAGTCCTCGACTCACACCTGAATCCGTACACGTGACAATTTCTGAAACTTATTTTCACTAGCTTATAAACCCCAAGATCCAAACACCAAATGCTTAGCCTACAAAACCCGGGTAAAAAAAATAAAATTATAACTCACAGAGTACTGTATTCCCGTCTAATCCGTCCGATAAACTGCTACGTCCGTAGCTCCAGTTTTCTTGCTTCCTGTCGTACCTCGTCGAACACTTTGTCGCCGAATTTTGACTTCCAGACTGATCCTAAGAACGTAATACAAGATTAATTAAATTATTTGATGATGTAGACGACGGTCAAGTGAGGACATATGGTGGAGGATGGGGGGAATGGAGTTGAATGGCAGGCAGAAAAGAGAAGAGCACACCTTACCTTGGAAGGTCAAGTCAGGACAACTTGTCGGGAGCAACTGAAGCAGCTTTTTTCTGCTGCTGTTAAAATACCTAATGCTGGGGCTTCTCCATGCCATCCACCTACAATACTAATCCGCTCTCTATCCTGACCTATCTGACATGTGTGTATACCTATGTAAGGGATATTCGTGCCCACTGTGTTGGAGCGGATAGTCGGTGAGGGAGGCGGAACAGTGCAAATGACTCGCTCCCTTCAGCCCAGCGCCACGTTGGCCTCCGTCGGCAACAGCCCATAAGCAATGCACGGGGGCCGATGCTCTGCCACGCACGCAGGAGACACAATTCCGCCCCGGCTCCACTCATTTTCACTACAGGCCGGGAGAGGGATGTCACAAATGTTAAGGGCCATCCATGCAAAACATTAATAGTTTTGAAATAGTAGTAGAGATTTTTGTTTTAATTTTTTATGGAACTCGAACTTGCATTTTAAGACTCATCCAAGATCACAGGCACACGCGCACTAGTCTTGCATTCCAATTTACGTTGCTTAAATTGTGCTACTTGTGCAGTACACATATTTCAGTTGGGCGCAAAGTGTACTGTTAGCACGCATTCGACGCATTTGGCGATATTGGCGAACAACGTACAGTTAGTACATTTTGTGTAGTATGAAAGCTTTAAAGTAAACCTTTGGGCTAACAAGGTAACATTGTGTAGTGATAGTCAACTCTAGAGTTCTCACCATACATACTAGTTGAGTTCCTCTACTCACCAAAACAACATATCCAAAAACCGATTTTTGCCTGTTGTTGTTGTTGTGTTGTGATACGATTTTACGTCCGATACCTGTAACAATATGGACAAGCCTCATTGATTCATCAACAGGTCAGACGGGGAGGGCGATCTATGGGAAGGGGAGAAGAACTA
>JAAXYW010002047.1:0-17337 GCA_036851895.1 Orthonychiurus folsomi
ATTACAGTTTGATTAAAATCCATTCCTTTGCTAGTAAACTATGCTGGGAATGCATAGTTTGTGCATCGCATGCAATGATTTATGGAATCCCTCTTTCCACCCAACCCGCTCCTTTGTCCTCATTTCAATGTCATCCTTTTTCTTTTTCCACAAAAATTTGCAAGTTTAGCACCTTAAAAAGTAAATGGCTTCGCCCGTCGTGTCGGCCGACGACTCTGCGTGTGAAACGATGAAAGACGACAAAGACCTTACCTAATAAACCAGTAAGTCTATCTGCGTGAATTTACAATAAATTTCATCATCGGAGATTATAATCTGCCGCATTATATTAATCTGGCATCGTATAAAAAGCCCCAAGCACTCTCAGACAAGTCATCAGTAAAATTCAATTCGTCTCCGCCAAACAATCACAAAAATAACAATCAAGATGAAGATTGTAAGTGTGCCTTTTACCATCTAAATTTCTAACATTATATTTGTAGATGTGATTTCAATGTGTTCTGAGGTTTAAAATTCATTATTTATCAGATTCTCCTCCTCGCCATCGTTGGATTCGTCGCTGCCCAAAAAGGGAGGACCACGGATCCCAAGGACATTCAAATCCTGAAATCCGAAGTTGAAAATAACGGTGATGGCTCTTATTCTTTTAGATACGAGTTATCCGATGGAACCATTGTTGAAGGTAAGTACATCATGCCAAAACTGCATAAACTTTACAGAATTCTGAGCATGTAAGTAAAATCATTGACATTTTAGAGACTGGAAGCCTGAAGGCACCACTCCCAGGAACCGATGAGCCCATCCAAGTTGCAAAGGGTACTATTTTAAAGGAAAATTTGTAATAGTAAACTGAGTTGCTAACTGTGATTTTTTAATTAACAGGTAGCTATCAATACTACAGCCCAGAGGGTGAACTCATCAAGGTCGACTATATCGGTATGTTTGAATTTTATTTTTTATTTTTAGACCCCTCAGACCATACTGTTTTAGGACAGTAAAAGTATTTTTAATCATTTGACGTTTTCCTAATATGTTGACAAATTTGGAGCATGCGCGAATAACGCGTGAGTAAATTATAAACCTTCCAAAATAATTTCCGTCGACTGACTGCCTCTCTCCTTTTTAAAACGTAATCCATTCACGTAGGAAGTTTTGTATTAAAAATATACGACATGCACTCTGAATAACACGAAGAAACAAAATAATAACCCACAATAAAATTGATTAATTGTAATAATTTCAGCCGATGAGAACGGATTCCAACCACAAGGTATGTTTGCAACATTTCCAACTTAAAACCCAAAAATGTTTTGCATCCTAATCCATGTTTTTTATATTCACAGGAGCACATTTGCCAACACCACCACCAATTCCAGCGGAAATCCAAAAAGCACTTGAGGTAAATTGATCAAGTTAAAAGCAGTAAAGGTTTATTTAATGCTCAAATTCACATAAATTTCTCATATTTAGATCATTTACAAGAATGCCGCGGAGCAAGCATCAAAGGGCCCACGACGAAACTAAACAGACTGTTAACATATTAGCCTAAATGTGTACTTAAATTATTTGCATTTGTTGTAAACCAAGGTGAGTCGCCAATTTTAATTTGGAGACAACTACTTTTTGAATAAATTTGACTACACGCTTTGGTTCACTATTTGCTCGCTCTAATTCATGGGTAACAAACTCACTTTTCGTCCTTGACTCCTCTTCACTTTCACTTCCCACCCTGTTTTGTATTTAATTGTGCCATCCTCGCATTTTAATTCTTCTTACCTATTTGAACCATTTTTGATGGTAGGTAACTCAATAAATGTACCGCATTTTATAACATTCTCGCGTTTTTCTCGCATGAAATAGCACAGCCAATACTACAAATCATACATGTTTCAAATAGAGTACGTCTGACAATGAGACGACTTTGATTTGATTTGATTTATTCATTTTTGTGTTATACCGCAGCGTTCAGATGCACAAGGCACAAACAACTTGTCCGTAAAACATAGTAGCTCGTGATTACAACTACTAAAATGGTTTCAACGATAAACCTAGTTTGCAAATAAATTAGTTTCTATTATTTTAACATGAGCTTGGCCTATTAGAGTGCCTTAAATTACCTATAAACTACTCGAAAATTCTATATATCAGACGACACAATAATTCATATTGTATAAGCCTTGCCTTGTACAATGTAATTGTAATTTAACCAATATTGTAACGTTGAATTTGCTCTCCAATAACTTCTTGTTCTCGTGTGAGCCACCCGAAGAATACTTCTATTTGCGAACAATTTAAACTCAAACTGGTCCTTCACAACTGCAACTCAGAGAAATGCGGAAGACGGAACAAAGGCAATCATGGCAGGAATAGCTCACTTCAAGTTCCACACTCGACATAAGCCAATGAGAGTTACGAATCGTGATTTTCTTAAAATAGTAATTTGTTAGTGATCTGAAAGGCAATTATTTTGTCCTAAACTACGAGTTAGTTGGTTTTTGAGTTCATGCCAAAGTGTTTACAGCTCGATTCTGGAATCACGCACATATCCAGCACATAACTGCCACCGTGGTACTTGTTAAGTAAGTACATTGAAAAATAAAGTAAATATTCGGTGTCCATATCTATAGCCAAATACCATGATTTAGTTTAAAAAACAGACCCATTCATTTTGCCACGCATTTTGAGATTTTGCACTTTCATCCATCAGCATGTATCACGCATATGGCATAGGCAGTGTGCCGACCTCTTTTAGGGGAAAATCTCATTTTTAATGGGTTTAAACCCAGAATAAATTAATCACGGATAACTAATTTGGAATTAATTGAACCTGACCGGATTACTACCAGGCTAACAAATCTGGAATAAATTTCACAAAAATAGTAAGCCGAGTCTTTGCCTGTTAAGCTTAATGTACAGAATCTCAAGTCAATATAGTCTGCATCACAAACAGGATCAGCTCAAATCTTCCACGCAATGCAGATTACTCACCTTAAATATATTTTTATATACTTGGCCTCAGAGTCTTAATAATGCACTTGGAGAAATAATTACAAATGCAGCCCCCACGACACTGCTGCAGTATACAATAATATGCCTAATATAATTTTTTTAAATGCATTCTTGCAAATCAGTCAATGTTTTTCTTTAATTGGAAGATGGGTAGGACCCCTAATAAATGAGGTATAGAATTAGCATATAAACGAGTACAAGCAGGCCCCACCTTAGTTATCTACTCTCAAAAGTGCCGTGTATTTATTGTAATTCAAGCAATTGATAGGGTTCACTTTTCTCCAAAATCAAAAATCACGTCGTTGTTCCAATGTCATCATCATTTCCCTTTACTTTTTCATGCACCTGCTTGCCACGATTCACCACGAAGATGACAAAGTCGAGCAATGTCACAGGGAACCAACATGGAGGCTAAACCTGTAGTTTGTACCATCCAATCTAAATTATTATGCTGATTTCGTCTTCTCTTTGTCCTTCTCTTAATTCTTTTTAGGAACTGTCACTTTTGAGGGGATATGGTTCACTATATAAACATCGGTTGGGTTAATTTGAAGACATCAGACTTGAACAGGTCAAAGGATCAGTCAACATGATTAAGTTTGTAAGTCCAATTTTTATTAATCAAAATAATTATTTTATGTATTTTATAAATTTACTTTTTCAAAATTGTAGATTCTCTTCTCAACCTTGGTGTGCCTTGCTGCCGCCAGAACAGCTCCACGAACCAGTGGAGATCCCAAGGATATTGCAATCGTCCGATCCGAAGTTGAGAATAACGGAGATGGAACCTACTCTTATCGCTATGAGTTGACCGACGGAACAATCGTCGAACGTAAAATATTTTCAAGCCCTCAGAAATACATTATAGACTGATTTGTTAATTCTGTTTGGTTTATTTCAGAGCGGGGATATTTAAAAACTGGACCCGGATCCAAGGAAACCCTTCCAAGTTGTAGAAGGAAGCTATCAGTATTACGAAAATGGACAACTGTACAGCATTCAATACAAAGGTACTCACGACACGTTAATCTACTGGTTAATATATTGACAGCTTTATTAACTGTTCTAAATTTTAAAAATTACTATTACAAATTTTTAACTTGTCTAACGGAGTCTAAATGCGCTTTAAACATTTTAATTTGTTTGTATTATTGTAGGATTAATATTTATCTGATCTATTTTCAGCTGATCAAGGTGGATTCCAACCCACTGGAGCCCATCTTCCTCAACCACCACCAATCCCACCAGGTTTAATTAATAGTTGTTGTAAAATTGATAATATTTTAATATGATTTGATGCTAAAATTTATTATTTTGAACAGAGATCCAAAAATCATTGGAGCTCATTTACAGGACTGCTGGTCAAACCCGTCCAAATCTCAGACGACAATAATTAACTCACTTTTCAAAACTAATCCTAAATTCCAAAACTATCATGAGAACGAGACTTCCCCTTGATCAATATCCTTTAATTATATAAGAACAAATTGGCTCCGAAACTCTAATAATAAATGTAAAACATTAAATTTTATGTTGGTTTATCGTGTTTTTCTGAGACGAATGCGTTTATGAATGATGATAGGTTCGGGTTGGAATATTTCCCAATAATCAGATTTAACACTTGCTTTGGAGTCATTGCTTATACCACATGAACATAAATAGCTCCGGCACAAGAAATTAATTAACATGCAGAAATCGATCACGTACAGAGTTCTAGGAAGTGATCATTTTTCTGAGTTAGTGGTTTCAAACTCCAGCATTAAGCCCCTAAGGTAAAAACTCCGTCGTATTCCGCTACCATTTCCACCCTGTCCAGATTTCTACGATTCACGTTAGTTAGAATACTACGTTTTTCCTTGCATTTTATGAAAGCTCGGTTTTTGTTGGTGGTGCACCACACACACGGCCAAGATCACTGTAAATTGCGACTATCTACCCAGCGCAATTCTCACAGTTTGGATTGCAGAATAAATTATGAACTAAAAGTTGGCGACAAAATCAAAATAAAGCAGCAAATGCGAAAATGATTCAAATTGAGTTATTGGTGACTCATGTGATTGATTGGTAATATGGTTTCGTGATTATGTATCAGAATGCGTTCCCCCGCCTTGTCCGTGCGTGTAATATGTTAAATACGTAGGCAGCATCCCTCATCAACCACATTCATGTTCACGACCATAATAAAAATGATAATTTTGTGCTGAACCCTGCTGTGAGAAGTTGGTAAATTAAATTCTGTTAATGCAATTAAGTGTATTGACCAGTCCAGACTAGGTCATGAGGTCATTAATTGTTGTTTATGCAGTACGTCAGACGGACTCGTCTTCTTCACTCCCTCTCGTTCGTATGTCGTGCGTAGTGCATTTGCATTCACTTTCCCTCTTGCATTTTCAATTTCATTTCCAATGAAGGGCTAGAGGTTTGTTACGCAAATAGAATGGATTTTAAGGCCGAAGAAGACGATGAGTCAATTTGAGAGGAAGAGACTCCCTCCCCCTCCCTTACGTAGATAATAAATCACTTTTGGAAAGTTGGACAGATATTTCACAAAGAACTTGTTTTATTATTGTAATTGCGGAAGTTCAGGTATAAAAATAAATACTTTGGGCAATCTCCTAGCCCTAGTTAGTACGGACTACGAGTGTCAGATATAAATACGACGAATATATATAAGGAAGGCGAAGGAAATGGACGAAACGATGTGGTGAAGGAAGAGGTCGACGGAGAGTTTTGCCCTTTGCATCGCATCGTGCCTACTTTGTTACTTTTAAGAATCACAAGTAGGAATTTGAGTGATGTTTCTTGGCAGGTCGTGGGAAAGCCAAAAGGGAAGGGAGGAAGGAAGGAACTGCTTGAGTTGAGACGAGATGAAATTAACTAAGAATTTCTAAATCACAGATGAAAAGGAGACGAATCAAACTCAGGTTTTAGATTTTAATATCGCGACCGTGTGTGGCGTGGGCTTGCTCCGCCTTGTGGTTGTGGATTTCGTGCCTGTTCAGCGGCATTCTTGTAGATAATTTCCAATGCTTTTTGGATCTCTGTGCAAATTAATTTGAATTTTAGCTTTAAACTGCGTTTAATTAAATTAGGTAATTAAATTAGGTAATTAGTGTAACCTGCTGGAATTGGTGGTGGTGTGGGCAAATGTGCACCACTGGGTTGGAATCCGTTCTCATCAGCCTTGTAGTCAACTCTGCATTAAGAGGACATACAAATTCATAGCTCGTTTTATAAATGCAAATCTTAAATTCAACAAACTAATAATTTACCGAATTAGCTCGCCCTCTGGACTGTAGTATTGATAACTACCTGTTAATTAATCATAAAACTAGTATCCAATTCACTATTAAAAATTGTCATGTATTAATTAAGCAACTAAATACCTTCTGCGACTTGGATGGGCTCGTCAGATCCTGGAGCTGGTGGTTTTAAATATCCCTTCTCTGAAAAAAATACAAAATTTGTAAACCAAATGTCATGAATATTTGCAATTGATTGGGTACCTTCAACAATGGTTCCATCGGAAGTTTCGTATCGGTAAGAATAAGTGCCATCTCCATTATTTTCTACCTCTGATCGGATGATGGTAACGTCCTTTGGGTCCCCTGTTGTCCTCGGGGCACTGGCACTTGGTTTTGAGCGCAGCTGAGCTGCAGCCACTCCGACAAGGGCTAGGATAATCACCTGGGAAAGTATTAAAAATTTAATTGGATTAATTAACCTGATTTAAAAATATTTACTTTGGGGACATGAACTGTTGACTTACAAACTTCATGATGCTCGGATGGATAAGATCTGATGAGAGATTGAAAGGGTTGGGCGCTTTTTATACTTGGATGAGCCAAGATGCAATCCGTGATTGTACAATAATTAAAGGAGAGAATGCATGACTAAAGTGTTGAGATGGACACTTGGGTGCTATGCTGACTGGGTTGAGAAAGAGAAGATGAGAAGGGATGGATTGTGGGTAACAGTTGTAAGAAATGAAGACCCTTTCATGACTTTCCTCATTCGTGTTTGCTCTGGATTCATTAATTTAATTTATTGTTTTCGAGTTTAGGAATGCAGCATGCAATCGCCGGCATTTGCTAACCAGAGCAAATGTAACACAGAAATTGTTCAGGTAAAGTTGAGTAGGAATCGTTGAACAAAACAGAATTATTTGTATTTTTAATTCATTTTCAATTAACAGTTTTATACGAAGTCTTTACGCACAAAAAGACATCTAAAAGTTGAATTTAGCTTTTTATACATAATTTATAATTTCCAAGTTGGTATATACATACAAAGCCCAGACGAGTACTAAAAGTGATGGGAGTCTCCACAATTCAGATGCTCATTGTAACAATGCCTTTATTTGGCACAATTGAAAACAGATTCCTTTTGCGTAATTACTTAGCTTCTTTACGCTCACGTGGAATTACACAATTTAATTCATTAACTCAATTAGGCTGTCAAAAGTGTGTATGGTTTAGACAAATTTTGGTTTGAAGAGTTGTCTTTTTGGTAACACAGTTGGTTTGATGTGCATTGCTCATCTTTTCAGTGTGTTGTATGATCTGGAATTGAGAGAGTCGGTGTAAGTAAGGTATGCAAATGCAACGCATGCCTCTACTTTTTTGGCAAATTATAGTTGCTTTATCAGTTGCTTTATCACATTGATGGTGAACATCTGAGAAGGAGGAGTAAGGAAAAGGACTGCGGCTTTTCGCCCAGCCCACTATAAATTATTTGTCATTAACCTGTTATTAAAATACAATATTAATTAAATCATTTTATAACTGATTTTGGATGAGGTGGAAATAATTAAGAAGTCAGTGAACCTTCAAACAGTCATCTTTGCCAATAAATGATTCATCCTTTCGCAGTTCAAGCTCAAGCAATCTCATGCATATTAAATTGCCTACATTTGCTTTGTTCAGCCCATATCCATACACGCCAAGTCCGTATTTGCGTGCCTCCAAATTTACGTAGTTTGCCAAGATCTTGGCAACCGGTCATACACATTATCGTCTTCAAGTCTAATCAATTAATGAATAGATGTGTCAAGGTAAACTTCGGCAATCTGTTTCAACAGATGAGCACACTCCCACACCGGTAATTAAATACTGCACTAATGAGATTAACGAAATTATTTTACCATAATTCACTTCAATATTTACTTCTTGTCTACTGTCTGCGGATGCGTGAGTCAAATTTTAATAATGTGAATTTCTACACCTGCGTATGCTCCCTGTAAGACTAGTTTGCGACAACGTTGTTTTCTAAGAAAATGTCCAAAATGTTGTCATATCGCGGGAAGCACAAACTACAAATATATTTCCTATGTGGAAAGCAAAGCTTTTGCCCGGGGTAAATCCCAAATTTAAGGCAAAATACATGTTGCTGTTGTTGTTGCTGTTGTTTACTAGTTTAACGTCTGATGGCAATTGCTAGCAATGACGGATTTAGTGGATAATGTGCAGGTAAATATACGAACTGTTTATTGGAAACATGGTTAGATGAACATATTATGGTTTTTGCTTAATAATTTCACATGCGATATTAATACTGGTATCTGTTTTGTCGTGGATCTTTTGGTCGCTGCTGTTGGGTGAAGCGTGCTGCCGGGGCTTGATATGATTGTTGTTGTTGTTGCCTGCCTGTCTGTTGGGCGACACCCTTGTAGATGAGGTCCAAAGATTTTTGAATCAACTCAGGAATTGGAGGAGGAGTTGGAAGATGAGCTCCTGGAAATTAACATAGAAATCAACAAAAATGTTTATTTTCAATTTTGCATTATTAACATGCCTTGAGGTTGGAATCCATTCTCATCAGCCTTATACTGCAATTGAATCAACTCTCCTTCTGGTGAATAGTATTGGTAACTTCCTTCTGCGACTTGAATTGGCTCATCTGATCCTGGAGTTGGTGGTTTTAAGTATCCCTTCTCTGAAACAATGCAAGGTTATTGAATCGCGAGTATTAAATATATCCAATTGCTTAATATACCTTCAACAATGGTTCCGTCGGACGTCTCGTATCTGTAAGAATATGTGCCATCTCCGTTATTTTCTACCTCTGATCGGATAATTTGGATATCCTTAGGATTTCCTCCAGAATTTGACCGGGTCGGTTGTGAATATGTCGGGGCTCTTGGTTCCGGGGCTCGGAAACGGTTGTTGTTGTTGGGCCTTGGAAATTGTGCAGAGGCCAAGCCAATGCAGGCAATGAGAAGGATCTGATACACAAAATAAAGTTAAGGATTAGTCTTTTAAAAAAAGATGTATTTTGAATATAATTAAAAATTATATAGAAAAATATTCAATAAAATACAAGTGTTAACTTTGACCACTCACGAGCTTAATCATATTGTCTGAGGATGTTTGGACTTAATATGAGGATCCCGACTTCCAATGCGTCCAGTTTTTATACTTTGTCTCAATTTCGATAAGGACTTGACTTCATTGTTTATGGGGTGAATCCACCAAAACATGTAAGTCAAGTCGAAAGTGATAGGAATTAGAACTACACTTACATAACATAAATTGTATAATTCATCAGATGCGAGTACGCGCGCGCATCTCTGAATGTGGGAGGTAACCGGTTATTTTCCAATTAACATCTGCTGGGGCAATTTAATTTAATTTAATTATTAAATTGCAAATTCTTGAGTACTTGACATGTGTAATGTCATGCATCCAAAGTGTGGACTTTTACTTGAATACAAATTGCACAAAGTGCTCTGTTATTGTGTCGCCAAACGGCTAAAACGGCTCAAGTGCGTGAAAGGTCTTTACAAGTTCAAATTGCATTGCAATTGCAAGGTTTCTTACCCAAAACAACTTGACACGCTCTCAACGTGTGCCAAAAGTGGGAAATGAATATTTATAGAAGAAAGTGACATTTAGTTACAAATAGTGACTAAACCATCTCCATCCTCCAAATTAACTCAATTTTGTGTACTCCATTGCAAAAGCAGCACTGTTTATTTTTTAACCTGAATTAGTTAACTTAAAAGATGTATAATTGTATATGTATACTGTGTCATGTATGGCAACTACTATATTAGTAGGAGTTGCCAGTAAAATTTGGTTTTCTCTTGATGTCACAAATTAGGACTCAATTCCGCATGTTGTGCATTAACCAGATTACATCTCAAACACAACTACAAAACAGGAGTTAAACAGAATGTCTAATGCTATGCATCCTAGTAATACGAATTAACAACAATGTGATTGAAACATTTACATCTAGAGTTTTTTTTAAATCACTTTGATAAGGGTAACTTTTAATCGTTCGGGTCGTTGTGAATTAAGATTAAAAGATTTTATTCTTTCTTATTTTGTTCCGGATGCAAGAGTAGAAAAGTTGAAACGGAGTGGAGTAACTCGCTAGAAATTTTGTTATGTAGCCAAATTTTACAAAATTTGACAGGAATCGAGTTATGATCTGCAAGTGTACGCCATCATTCTAAATTTTATGATTCTTCCTCTCTTTTCATTTGATGACCTCTTAATTCCATCATTAGCATTGCAGTGTTAGTTATATGGTTTCCTCAATTAAACATAATTACGCACTAGAATTAGCGGCAAAATAAACACGTATGTGCGTTGGAATGGGGAGGTACCGGTTGGGGTACTGTTTATTCATAAAGTGTGGTGATATATGCTTCGAAATGACCTTGGGTACACCAAATCTCTTTCCTCCTTCAGAAAAAGTGGACTACCTAGGAACTACATCTTCATTATGCAGATTATAATTTCAATTTATTCTGGCTCGTCTTCATTCTCAAAGTAAACAAGACGTTTTCACATGGTCAGCCTAAATGTTTAGTAAGCTTATAGAAAAACACTGTTTACTAAACCTCATGAATTGCGTTTTGCGATATGTAAAAAAATTCTAGACTTTTCCGATCAAGAAATTAGCAATGTTTTTATTTTATTTGCAATTTAGTAACAGGAATCAGTATAAAAGCGGGTCACAATTTTACTTAATATTTTCATCGGGTCAACCAATAATGCAGGAAGGAATCGAATTCGAAATTATGAACTGTTACGGGTCGAAATTGTTTCATCGCCTGATTGGAACAGTTCTGGCTTCAAAAATTTCTGACTGGATATCACTTTTACAAAATATATTATAAAAAATTTGAGTGTTCTTGATTGGTTCAATTTTGTAAATTATTTAGTTTCTTTGAGTCTTAGCTTGCGCTGCGGCATTCTTGTAGATGATCTAAATAGGAAGAATTGGTGAGCATCCAATTACTTTTAATGTTTTTAACTTAGTAGTTAATTTACCTCAAGGGATTTCTGGATTTCCGCTGGAATTGGTGGAGGAACTGGCAAATGTGCTCCTGTGAATATAAAAAAATTTGGATTAGGATGCGAAACTTTTTTGTGTTTTAAGTTGGAAATGTTGCAAACATACCTTGTGGTTGGAATCCATTCTCATCAGCTGAAAAGCATTAAAAATAATGTTAAATTAAGGTTTAAACCAACAACTGAAAGTCTTTTGAAATACCTTTGTAGGTGACCTTGATGAGTTGACCATTTTCATCGTTGTATTGATAAGATCCTAGTAAATTAAAATGTACATTTACTTATTGATTCAATTTACTACTACCATACTCTCTATTAATTAATAATAAAACAATACCTTCGGCGACCTGGATTGGTTCTTCAGTTCCAGGGAGAGGAGCCTTCAAATATCCCTTCTCTAAAAATTGTAAAACAAATATAACACGTTTCCTACGCGGAATAATCAAATTTAATTCCTATGGTCTAACCTTCAACAATGGTTCCATCGGAGGTCTCATACCTAAAAGACAATGTGAGTTTGTATAGATAACAACCGCATTGATCAAATGTATTTTCAATTTACCTAAAACTGTAGGTTCCGTCTCCGTTATTTTCAACTTCGGATCGGATGATTGTGATGTCCTTGGGATCAGCGCTTGAGCGTGGGGGGAGGGCAGCTGCCAAGCCAATGAAGGCGGCGACAAGGAACTGCAAATTAAATTTTAGTTAAAACTCCGTTGTTTGATCCAATAAAAATACAAATTGTAAGGGAAAATAATTGTAGGATTTCTCACAAGTTTCATCATGATGATGTGTGTTCGGTTGATGTTTGTTCAACTTGATGAAGCAAATGACAAAGTTCCAGTGCTTTTATAGGACTGAAGATGGGCGAGGGGGTATCACGTACTAGAACAATGAACAAAAGCAAAAGAATTGGAGAATAATTTATTCTACAAGGGTGACCATCCAAATCATGTCTTCCTTCATTAAACTGCAGGAGGGAAGAAGGGATGACATTAAAATGGGGACAAATGAAAGATTCAAGGGAGGATTCCTACTACCAATGTCAACCTCCTACACTTTTATTTTAGGAAAAAAAATCTTTCTAATATAATGCACTGTGTTTATTGGAAAGCGTTCCTCTCATACAGCAATTATACGGTGCATTACTTCCTGTAATTAAATTTGATTGGGCTAGCAAAAATTAGAAATCTAACTCAGACTACTTAATTAGATGACATGTAATAATTTTATGATAAAGATATCTCTTTTGTCTCCAAATTATACGACAACATTTCATCTTCAAAGTTCTGAAATAAGAAATTTAATCATTGTTTGACATTGCAATTATACAATTGCAAGATTAGGGCATGTTGACAGCAGATCACGTCTCTCAGAACTAGATTGTGCTAATATTTTGGTGGATGAAATGGAGAGTCCTATACATTGGAGTGCATGTAAATCAGAGTATGGTTAATTGTAAAACAATGAGTGGCGTGACTCAATCCAGTGTGCTTCATCGGTGCTGGCATAATGTTGAAAAGGGAAATTGAAGATGCATTATTAAAGGTGACCTCCTTTCCTTGCAATTAATTGGTCAGGCAGACGTCTCGACTTGATTCGCTTCAGGTGTTTGTTACCTTGACTTAACTCGTTAAGGATTTGATTCCATTACGTGTGCTTATAAGTCAGCCGTCTTTATTGGTCTAACCTTTGTTCTTCATTCAAATGCGTGTATCCCCTTGTTTGTTCAATTCAACATTAATTATGCAGTCAGAGTTTGTGATAAATCAAATTTTACTCCTTGACCGTTTAATATTTAAACTTTAAAGAATGAATGCAGGTTTTGCTCCTAATAAGCGTTTTGTCAATTTCCCAGCCCTGCCCTGGTGACAAACTGTGGCGGTGCGTGCGTGGAGTGTAAAATTAATTGCACCTTTCACTGTTTCTGGAATAATTTCTTATCATGTTTATTTCCAAGGCTGTGAAAACACAGTTCGTTAACTTTACTTGTCATCCTGATTTAAGTTGATTCGCTATATATCTGCATAAACCTAATGAAAGACATTGTGCTCAATAGCATACATGGATACGTGGCTCAACATTGTAGCATGGACGTAGTGAACTTTTAGTCCTATATTTATGGCGCGATAGTTAATAAATGCAGCAAAAATTAAAGCAATGATTTCATGTAGATCAATACTGATATTTCACCAAATGATTTGGTTGGTTTGGCCCACTACCAACAGAACCCAGAAAAATGAGAAGCAGTCTGAACCAAAACAAAGCGTGCTACAATTGCAAGTTTACAATGTCCACCTCACATGTGTAATCATCTTCAAATCCATCCTCACCCTTCACTCGACTGTTTTCAAGGTTTGACATACTCTTTTACCTGAGTATATTGCTCTACAAAGATTTACGTTTATGCAAATGAAGAATACCATCTTTGCCACTATTGTAACATGTGCACGAGCCAAGTATTTACTAAACGTTTACAAAATATACTAGTAGTTACTCATCAAATGAAAAGAGGATGGGATTGCAATGTACAATCCATGTCTGCCGTTTTCCCAAATTGGATTTACACACGACTCTTCACAATCACAACTATAGCTACTGCTACTATAGACAATCTTTTGTCGTAAAATACTTTATTGCGCATTTGTCAATGCGGAAATGATTGGGGAACAATTCCACTCCTGATTATCCTCACAATTGACTAGTACATGTTAAAACTTGTTATATTTTTTAACACTGTTCCGTCGGATAATGTCATCTTGAGGAATGATAAATTATTATTTTAGAACAAAGAGATTTCAGATATATTGGATCAGTAGTCTAGAATACATTTACCGTTCTAGCTAATTGTCCTTAAACTTTCAGAAGCCAAACATCCTCATTTAACTTGGCATGCATGTAATAAAATAATTTGACCTAGACTCATTAATAAGCAGTAATTATTTTACACCAAATCATCTTACAAGGGTGAACTTGTTTTTCTGAAGGATAGTCATATATTTAGACCAGTTCTGTCTCTTCGTCATTCTTCTTGGATCTCCGGGTGCTCGTCTTCTCTTCCTTTCTACTTTGCATAATTTTATTGGTTTTTTTATTGAATGAATCTTATATTCACGTCGTATTATTAACCCATTAGTTGCAAACTGCTAATTCCGTTTTGCAAACCGTTCTAATGAAACATGCACCACCTCCGCACTCGATGTTAAGATTTTAAGAACACTTTTCCGTTTGAGTACATTTCCAATTTTAAGTAAAATTAATTTTATTTATCTCCGTAATTTTAAAGCTATTTTGAGTTAAGAGTGCTAGTACCTTAATTGGTATGCTTCGTAATGCAGATATAAACTTTTTAAACAAATACCAGTATTGATAATAATTTATTCGCATTAAAAATAATTATCGTCGTTGACTAGCATCAGAATTGGCAAGTTATGATTTTTTTACACATTGATACCTGGGCTGTACGATCCGGGTATTGTTGTCGAGCAAACGCTAAGAAAACATCTTCGAGACTAGTTTCATCCACATTATAATCTTCAACAATACTTTGATAGGTCACTTTTAAATCCTCCATGGTTTTGAATAACACTCCCCAGGACACTGATGTATTGTACACTTGATACTTCAAAACATTCTACAAGCAAAACGTGTTTAGAGTTCAATCTTCAAATTAAAAAAATCCAAAAAGTTCTTACTTGGTGTCGATCTTTCATGACGCAAGGATGCAATCTTGTGCATATTTCTGTGTTCAGCGAGTTAATTTCAGGGGAATCATCCGGTATCATAGGTCTTAGCTTCAAAGACACACTGTAACCTTGTGCAAATTTGTTCTTCAAATGTTGAACCCCACCCATACATTGGAATTGCCCATTTACCATTATCCCTAGCCGTGAGCAAAGGGCCTCACATTCCTCCATACTAGGATCCAAAAGTAAATATAGGATTTAATTCCAGATAGTTTTACTTGGTCAGCCCGCATTTGCATTACCTGTGAGAAGTAAGAATGACCGCCTGCCCCGATTGCCTCACAGATTCAATTACACTCCAGAATTGGCGTCTAGCAACTGGATCTACTCCTGAAGTTGGTTCATCCATCATAATCAGAGGAAGATCCCCAACAAGAGCCATGGCGGCACTCAGTCTCCGTTTCATTCCACCACTGTAATTTTGGCATTGCACATTTCCGCTTTCATAGAGTCCTATATACACAAATGAACAACCCAATTTTACAAAGAAAAACTATTTCAAAAACCTATCCACTTTTAGACTTACCCATTTTGTGCAGCCATCGATCTGCTTCTGCACCTACGGAATGCCTCGGAATGCCTCTGAGTCTGGCAAATAATTCCAGCATTTGGCGCCCAGACAAAACTCCAATAATACCTATTATGTATTTAAGGCTTGAATGGTTTGAACGGATGCCATTGGATGAACGAAAAATTAATACCGTCAAATTGTGGACAGTAACCGATACTGGCGAGGAATTGGGCGCGATTGTTACGCAATGTGTGGTCAAGAGTAAATGCATTCCCGCTGGAACAAATCTCATCACCAGTCAGCATCCATGTAAAATAATATAATTTAAGTTTGATTTTACAAAGTAGCAAATTAGGTAAATGCTGCTTCCAAGAATACTAACCTAAATGTCGTGGATTTCCCGGCACCATTAACACCAAGCAGACCAAAGCACTCCCCATGATGAACTCCAAAACTTAATTTTGACACCGCAGCCATAGAGCCAAAACTTTTGCACAGATCACTCGCAATGAAGGCATCTTGATGAGTCCGACCTTAACGCCAGTGCAATAAAAAAATTATTTCAGAACAGCCTCAAATGCTGTGAAATTTAGAATAATTGCTTTGACTCACCTTCAGTGATGAGCGCCCGCACACGGTGACTCTCTTGTTGGACATCATTATCAGTTGACATCTCCTGAAAGGCCGACTCGTCAGATCTAACTGCACATGAAAATATCGTACGAAGAAGACCATATTCAACGATTTGTGTCAAGAGAAAATACAATACTGCTGCACGCAAGTAAGTACACCAATTCCTGCCATAATCCAGGAACGGTGTACTTGTTGTCATCACGGTATTTGAAACTCCACGAGAAATAAGATTTAGGTTCGAAGCATGGAATTCCAAGGTCAGCACAATTTTCTAATTGCAACAATCAAATGCCTAAAATAAATTTCCGGCAAGTATAAATGGAGCTTTAAAAAATAGTATTCCAGACTTACCACAGCATTCCATGCCCGGCATATGAAAATACTCCGGATCAAAAAAACCCTGTCTACAAACCAGCTCCAAAGTTAAAGGTTTAATGATATTACATCGACTATTGAAACTTGAAATTGTAGTGTATTTCATAAGACTCGTGGAAAATGTAAAAGTAGGGAACCACGTTCCAATGATCCGATAAACCAGCGTGTTACTGTCTCCTCTCTCCATGAAAAATGTAGCAAGCGAGAGAATCATTCCTGTAAAATAATTATTACCGTATTTTAGTATTTTAGAAATCTTTTATAATTTGCAAACCCTAGATTCACCTGTTGCTAGATGAATTAGAATTACCACAGTAAATCCACCAGCCACGGTGATAACAAAGTGACTGAACAAGTATGAGAATGCAATAGCAGCGAGACCGTAGAAACTGAATATAAGCACCAGTGCAGCTGAAGAATGGAATCAAAATGGATGTGTTAATTATGTATTTGAATTTTCCAACCCAAATATTTGCTGTACCTAATCCGCCATGTGCAGTAAAAGCCTCGTGACTCTCAAAAATCGGAAAACAGGCTAACATAATCCCAACGATGACAAGAACGAGACAAAAGTCCCAAATATAAGATGACAACCAATAGAAGACGGGACTGACCCCAGTCATTAGCTGCAATTGTTTTGCCTGCAATTTAATTAGCAGTCGTAGTTTTGTTGTATTAAACATTTTTCTATAAAGTATTATTACCTTGCAAAGTCGTTCCTCAACTGGAGCTATAATAAATGTTGCAGCAACAGCTGCCA
>JAAXYW010002048.1:0-17332 GCA_036851895.1 Orthonychiurus folsomi
CCCAAGTCATGAGCTCTTTCTAAAAGACTTTTCAGTGGTCATTTAATTCTGGGGCTGAAAGCCGTAAAATGACGGACAGTATATTAGAGATTATTACTGGGAAAATGCAATAAAAAATAATAATATTTTTCTAGTTGGGGTAAAAGTAATTAAAATGAGTAATTGAAAAAATGTAATTTGTAATTAATTACTTTAAAAATTATCGTTGTAATTTGTAGTTTGTAATTAATTACTTTCCAAATTCGGTCTGTAATTCGTAATTTGTAATTAATTACTTTCCAAATTATCTGTGTAATTCGTAATTTGTAATTAATTACATTTTAAATGTAATTGACCCAAGCCTGATCTCACACATAACCTCATGCAGCCTTTCGTTGTCAAGCAAACGTTAACTTGTTGAGCAACCGTGCACAGCCCAGTGGGATATAGCATATAGCCCTTTCCATAGTTAAAATTGAAGGCCTCCTCCGAAAAAGGGCCCATCTCGGTTGCTATGCTCGAAAATGCAATAAAAAAAATTCGTCTCCTCTAGTTACCAATGCAAATTTCGGACAGTCAGAGATATGCAAAGTAAAGTAAAGTCTTATTTCATTTCTCATATAGGGCATTAGTATTTTTGAACAAATTTGTTGACAAATTTTAACAAACTCATAGTTGCTGATTTCAAATTTTAACACAATTTTTTAACAATCACAAATTTTAACACAGTTTTTTAACAATCACAAGTTTTAACACAATTCTTTAACAATCACAAAATTTAACACAACTCCATAACATAACACATGTGAATACGCATCAAAACTCATGGCTACACTTTCCTCGGCTATTAGATTTTCGTAGAACTGTCTGTACTGCGGTGCTAAATACCGAATTTAACAATCACAAAATTTAACACAACTCCATAACATAACACATGTGAATACGCATCAAAACTCATGGCTACACTTCCTCGGCTATTAGATTTTCGTAGAACTGTCTGTACTGCGGTGCTAAATACTGACACATCGCTACCAAATCCGATTTCTTGTTCCTCTTGATCGGGATGGGGTTGGTGTATTTCGACGGAAATGAAATTCCATCAATCCACATCGAATTCCATTTTGCTCTATCAGTGTGACGCAGACCGTTCGAATAGGGGCAATGCAGAAAATGTTTTGTCCAAACTATATCCTGGTGCTTTTTAATTGTAAATATAATGTCCGGATGAGAAATAGTGAGGCGTGCGGCAGCAATTTCAGTCACTTTTAGATTCTGAGGACGGGGGATTAGCTCCAGAAGCGAATCAAAATCTTTGAAATCCTTTCGGTCCATTTTATGGACTACAAACGGATTGCTCGGTCTCGCAGAGCTGATAACTCTTATCCAATCATTTGGAATGTTCACACTTGCGGCTTTTTTCTTTTTTTCGATGAGTCCAAACAGTCTGTCGCACGGGAGAAAGCTGTGTCCAGTAACCATGAACTTTTGAGTAATTTCCGTGAAGTATCCTTGGTGCAGTATGTATTTGTACAATGTCAGAGTCAAGTAGTTGTTATTTTGTCCAACACAACGGTCGCTCCAAACTATAAGTTTTCGTTGTGTGCCTTGTCGCAAAGTGGAGAAGTTGGATTTTATGTACTGGAAGATACATGAACAAATCTCAAGAGATCCGCGCCGACCTTCCTGCTCACTCCAGAAGTGCATTGTTGCTCGATCTTCACGTGGTGTCCAAATGCAGAAATTGTACGACCCAAATTGCCTCTGGTAAAATACATCGGCATGAGTAAGGGTAGGACAAAAAAGTACCTAAAGAATATAACGAAATATAGTAACAATGTAGTAGATATTTTGTATTTTAAACTCACCTGCTCAAGATCGACGCAAAGAACTACGAGCTTTTCAGTGAGCAGGGAATCGTGAATATCTCCCTGAATTTCCTCGTACCCTGACTCCGAATCTGAGTGATGCCTTGATATTTTTGCTTCAATGTCTGCTAGAGCCGGTGTACTGACCTCCGAAAGGCGTTGAACATACAATTTATCGCAAGTTTTGCATGTATCGGCTCTTGGTTGGCCAAACCTTAAATCCTTAGACTTAAACTCCCGAGTGTACACCCATTTCTTGTTTTGAATATTTGGAATCTCTGGATACAACTCTGTAAAGAGGCGAAACATTATGCTGATGTTGAGGTCGGCTCGAAGGTAGGATCGGTCGGGCACTCCGTCACTTCGGGAATAATGTGATATCTGAGCCGGGAAAGAGTCAATGTGTTGGCATATCTTCTGGAGGATATCCCTCGATATTTTCTTGGGTCGGTTATTGTGTTTTCCTCTTGCTTCAGCTGGTACATAGTTTTCATTCTTTAACATTGAATGAACAGTCCGGACTCGCTTCCTTCCAATTTTGAACGTATCCAGAAATGTCTTCTGGCACACTTGTATGTGCTTGCCCATATCAAGTAGAAAATATCTGTATATAATGCATCAAATTAACTTTTAAATTTGTTTATATTTAATATTTTAATAATTCTGGGTTTAACATTACCTGAACGTAGAAGTACGTACAACACTCGTACCAGCTGTGCGTTCGGCTAGTATAGTTCTCTGAATGAGTCCAATCAAGAACATCGTCTGTTTCTCATAATTCTTAAGTTTGTAGCATGCACGGAACATTGCTATCTTCTTTGGAAGAAGACATCCGGGTCAAATAATAATTTCGCAGTTAAAATTAAATTACGTGCTTATGTGCGGAATTAGTTTTCTTACCACGTGGGGCGGTTGCTTTGCTTGATGAACTTCACCGATTTCGTCCAATGTAATTCTGCCCCGCGTTCCGATTTGTTTTTGCTACCTCGTCTTTCCACGAACACATGTTTAACTTTCTTTTCTTGCCCGAGTTTATGTGCGTTAAACTTAATTCAGACAATACTGCGTGCGACATATTGCTGGGTTACGATAAGCTAGGTTCGTCGTTTTCAGTTGGAGTGAAGGTTATAAATGTAAGTTTAAATTATAAAGGCATTATCATTCCCGCTTTGTATGCTAGGCGCCAGGCGCCAAGCGACGGCCTTGACATGCGCAAATGCCCATGACCATTTTCTGTGCTTGCGACTCCGCACAGGCCGCCGCCGCGCCGCGCCGTACTGCACTGTAGTACATTGCATATGCAGTAATGCAATGTAACGGAGTGCGAGTGCCGATCGATTGCTCCAAACAAGTAAACAAATAAACAAAGTTTTGAGTTTGTTTACAAAATCGAGATGGGCCATTTTTCGGAGGAGGCCTTCAATTATTATTCAAGTGTTATGACTTATGAGATCATAAATTGTGTTATGCAAATGTTTATACTTAAAAATTATTTAATTTATTTTTACTTTACAATTTCAGACCAGTGCCAGGTCCCAGCTCAATCCCTTCGACCAATTCTTCCCCTGCTACTGGGAACCAAGTAATGCAATTCAAAATCAAGTTGATGCGTCTCAAACCCCCAATCTGGCGTCGGATCCAAGTTCCATCTACTTACAATTTTTGGGGACTTCATATGGCCATTCAAAGTTCCATGGGCTGGAACAACGATCATTTGCATAGCTTTGAAATCAAGAATTCGGAGAATGGCAAAACCGTCGAAATTGAAAGTGGGTCGGGAGAGAAAGGTAAATTTAATTTTATTTGAACTCTTGAAATTGGTATACAAATGTGTTGTTGGGTCTATTTCCATCTCCCCTCCACTAAAGTTTGGAATCATTTCTGTTATATTTTTTCTTTTCTTCACAGACCGTCCTTGGCGTATGTGTCCATTTGATGGAGTGAAGATATTCAAAGGCTTAACACGTGGATTTGAGCACACATTACACCGAGGGATCAAAATGCACGACGAAGTACACCTACGACGATTGGCAACATGAGATTTTTCTGGAGGGAATTTTTCCAGCCAAGAAAGGCAAGAATTATCCGATTTGCATTACTGGTCGTCGAGCTTGTCCTTGGGAAGATTGTGAATGTACACCACCGGATTATGATCCAGTTCCCTTTGATCCAAAGAAGGTTGAATTTGAAGACCCGGTACGAGGCTCTTTGGTAAAGATGAGGAAAGACAACCCAAGGAAGAAGCAAAAACTACTAAAAAGTAAAGTCCATGAAATGTATTCATATATCAGTTTAGGTTCATTGAAGAAATTCTTAAAACTTAAAAAGGCATGTGTTATCAGAATTGTCTAGATTCAGTTAAATTACCGGTATTACAAGTTGTCTACTTAAAAATTGTAAAAGAATAACCATTACTTGTCTAATTAAAATGTTTGGTGTTAACATTGTGTGGTAGAACTTAAGCATTAATTCTTGCATGTACGTTACAGTTTATAGTGGGTGTACTAACAATGTGCATATCCCGAGTTCACAACTTGGGTGTCTTATTCAAATATAGATTTATTCATTAACTGTTTCATTATTGTGGTGTCATATTGTCATTATAAGTATTTATATTGCTGCGACTTCCAAGAACCTGGTAATGTTGCTTCTGCTGTTAAGTTTATCTCTAGAACGAAGCTTTGAGTTCTGATTATTATGAGGTGATTGTAATTAATATGCAGAATTGAACTTCACCACAACCAAATTTAAAATTAACTAAGTGATCTCAAATTTTAACTAATAACATAGTTATTGAGTAGAAACTTTGACGAGCAAGAGCATACCAATTTTGTAAAATAAAATGTATTTAATCCGAATCCGTGATAGTTATTAGGGAAATTATTCAACACTGAGCTACTGAGCATTTGAATTACAGGTAGGTGTTGAGGTGGGTGCGAGCGAAGCATAACAAGTTGGAGCTTAGCTCGTCCGAGTTCTAAGGCAAGTCTTAAGGCAATAACAAAGATGGGTAAAATTACTAATAGACATAGAGGTAGACGTCAACTGGTGAATGGCCAATTACTTCGTGTTCCGTTTTCTTGCGTCTCGAAGGCTAGTAATACCAATTTGTGCACCACATGAATAATTCGCAAAACACGAATAACAATGTATACGGTCATTATCCATTAACCTTAGGCGTGATAATAAACGGTCGTGCCGTAGTGGCGATAGTACTGGGCCTGAGTAAGTAGCCATGGCCAGTAAATAAGATTAAAAACGAAAAACATTCCTGGTACTACAATTGATGTGATCAACTCCATGCGAGCCACTACCAAGTCAAAGTTGGTCATGCCCATAGAAATCCCTCCAGGTTCCGGTAATTCTGGCCGCATATGAGATTTTGCGGAGGAAATTGTGTAAATTTCATGACCGTTTTCATCATCAGGATTCGGAGGAATTTGCGGATCTTCCCCGATCGGGCCAGTTATTCCATTTGCAGGTGCAGCTTCAGCCACTGTGACAAGTGGCGATAATACTGGGCCTGAGTAAGTAGCCATGGCCAGTAAATAAGATTAAAAACGAAAAACATTCCTGGTACTACAATTGATGTGATCAACTCCATGCGAGCCACTACCAAGTCAAAGTTGGTCGGGCCCATAGAAATCCCTGCAGGTTCCGGTAATTCTGGCCGCATATGAGATTTTGCGGAGAAAATTGTGTAAATTTCATGACCGTTTTCATCATCAGGATTCGGAGGAATTTGCGGATCTTCCCCGATCGGGCCAGTTATTCCATTTGCAGGTGCAGCTTCAGCCACTGTGACAGTCTGCCCCTTTTGGGTCGTGGACCGGAACTGTGGCAAATTCGTGTGTTAACTTTATTTCGAAATGTGCAAATTTTGTCACGTGTTCTAAAACGCACTTGTTTTTACCTGAATGGATGGGAGGTCCGAATAAAAGCTGCGGATTTTCTGTGGAATATCGGCAATCTTATTTCGCTTCCCGGATTTCTTTTGCTCTTCTGGTGGCTTCCATCTTCATGGATTTTAACCTGTGCATTAGTATTTACAAATTCCCCTTTAATATAGCTGTAAGATTTCGTTTTCGTACTTGAGGACAACCGTAAACTCCATGAGCGTGAGGAATACAAATATGATGCAGACGACCATCCAAATGTCCAAGGCTTTCACATAGCTTACATTTGGTGTGTTTTGTCTGTTTCAATTTGCAAATCAGATAAACATAAAACATAATACAAGTAGATTTGCTGTTTTACGTACCTGACAGCCGCGAACATAGAAGTAAGCGTGAGTAGGGTCGTCATACAAAGGGCCATCCGACCCGGGATACTTTCCAAGGGGACCAGAAACGACATCCAACTGACAACAATAAAGAGAGTGGATGGTAAATAGGTCTGGATCAAGTGGTAGCTCAATGTGCGCCTCAAAATGACTGTGAATCGCAGCCCAGCGTATGTCCCTACGAGAAATAAAGGATTTTGTAATGCATTACACTTAAAGTTATTAAAATTTAGTCAAATGCTTCAAAATTCGTCTGAAAACTAGGAAATAAAGGATTGGTTTCTCGTTCTTCGATTTTTTGTGAGAATTGTATACGCATTATGCGTAAAATTGCGATTCATTTTAAAATGATCACACCTGAAGACGTCAAAACTGTGAACTTCTGTGTTGTGTCTAGCAAGACGCCGAAGTTGGGCAGAATGAGTTTGTCTACCAAAAAAGCCCCTCTCCCCTTACTCCAATCCAACTGGAGGACGGTGTTCGTGTATGCATCTGGAATTCCATAAGGAATTTTTACAAGTCAGTTTCTTCAACAATTTACCTGAATGTCACACTATTCGTGCTTTGCCTCTGCCAAGTCTTACATGACTTGAGGTCCACGTCACATCGCTGAGTATCTAAATAAGTTAAAACAGATAGATATGCGTTACTGCAATTGTTTTCAAGCTGTTAGTACTAGTAAGATTTTGTACACAAAACCTGCGGGGTAGTAGTGGAAATCCATCGGGCAGGACATGGAGACGGTTATTCTAAATTATTGATCAAATTAAATGTTTATAATTAGTAGAATTACGCACGAATGTGCACTAGGATTTAGCATATCGTAAATAATCTCACCGGGATGAGTAGCGGATCACATTTTGGGGGTAAACACGAACGGAGGCTGGTTTTGTGATGAGGGTTGGTTGGTCAATTTTCTTGACGTGATCTACAAAAAAAATAAAAAGACAAACTACGAAGGGATATGTTGTTGTGCACCGCTCCTGAATACGTGTACATGTACGATTTTGGCTGCTGAATTATTTAATTGCTTGGATAATTTGTGTACGTGTTTTACCAATGTAAATGTCGGGAATCCAAATTTTGTCCACAATCCGCGGACTCAAAATCATGAACGGAAACCCGTTTTCCATTGTCCAATTCGACAAGTGAGAAAGGCGCATGTCTTTCCAGTACATCCGCAAATTCATTTCCATCGTCATTGCCTATGGGATTAACATTTATTATTGTGCCTTTGCACAATTTAGTTTGTAAACGTAATTATAGGTATTTATTTTGAAGTAGATTTGCAATGCATTACATTTCCAATTCCCAGACTAGCATAATTGCACTCTGCTTGCATTGCAGCAGATGCATATATATTAAACTCACCCGCAGAGCTTAAAGTTATTTCATTAAGCGTAAGCCTGACTGCCTGGCTACCCAGAAATACATTCAAGGACAAATTGCATTCAAATGTAATGTACTTCACATTCACTTGTTTGACAAATCCTTTTGTAATTTATAACAGAGTAATGCATTGCAATCTACTTAGTACGTACGTACCTCATCCACTTCTTTGATGTCACGCACGTTGAGGATGAGCACGGAGAACTCCACCACTGTCGCATCCCCTGCAAAAAATATTCAAACCCGCTTTAAAAATTGCAAGACAAATGCATGCATGTATATTTCTAAAAACGCTATTAAATATGTGGGAATCATATTATATTAAATTGTATAAATTATGAAACCAAGATTATTTTAAGGTGATTGCGAATCAGATTCCATTTCAATGATCTGCTTCGCTGATTAGAATGAGAACTAAAGCATGTGAACTATGCCGGAATGCAGAATGTGATTTACATGGAATGGAATCTTCAAACGTTCAAGACGCAACGCAAGATGACCAAAGAATAAGAGCAGTCGTGAAAGTTTCTTGCACGAATCCACATTTGCAGTGTTCTTTGAGACAGGAACAGGAAAGGGTAGAACGGAGACCCCTTCCATTTCAATACCTTGTAACTTACAATTTAATTTTCCTGCTCAAACGATGGGCTCCAAACCCCTAGCAGCCATATTTGTGTATTTTATATATGCTGTGTCCTGCGCCAGCAGCTTCGTCCAACTCAAAATGCTTTGGAGGGGCCCCAGGTAACGTGACCTGCCCGACTTGTGTAGGTAAGCTACCCCCAATGCCTAAATACTAAATGATTAATAACATTTTTTCATTCAGACAATGTATAATAGGAAAATTGAAATTAAACATGTGTTTGTATTATTATTCTAGTTCAGGGTAATCCAGGATCTCAACCCCAAATGCCATGTTCGGAAGCATGTGTTCAGTCTGGTCTAATTTACGATTCATGTGCCCCAGGAACCAGTACGGCGCCCCCGGTTTGTTTGTGCAAGGATGGACCACCCACAACTACGGAGCCAGAGCGCCCCACTTCACCTCCTCCCACTAACAGTATCGTGTATTACAGGAAGCCCGTTCCCTACAAGAATCTGATGAAACATATAGATAATAGACCTCGTGTTGCGGAGAATGATGACACTGCTGAGACACCTCATCCTGACCCTATCACAATTCCTCCTCCTGCAGAACAACCCCTTATTTCGACGAACCAACCGAATACTACAACCGAACACTGGACATCCGATTTCAACAGAACAAACTGTCACCGGAGAGCCCCAGGTTTCCACCGAAAATTCAATTCCAACGGTACAACCGGTTACCGAAGTACATCCGGTTTCTACAGGGAGTCCGGTTGCAACAGAGCAACCTGTTACCGATAAACTTCCGATTACCGATAATAGACCTGTTACCACCGAACAACCGGTTACCAATAAAAGACATGTTACCACTGAACAACCGGTTACCGATAAACATCCTGTTACCATTCAAACACTTGCTACCACTGAACAACCGGTTACCGACAAACAATCGGTTACCATTCAAATACCTGTTACCACTGAGAAACCGGTTACCGAAAAGCCCCCGGCTACCACCCAAAGCCCGGCTGCAACAGAGCCTATCCTTATCACTGGAACAGAGTCCCCTGTATTTAGCACAATGGAACCTTCAGAAGGCTTTCGCGCAGAGATGGAGCGCGCGCATAGCCATGCTGCGCATGCGCACGCGCGTATGACCCAACGATCCTACCCAGAGCCTTCCTGGCTAGACGGCCGCCCACAATTTCACACCACCGAACAACCGGTTACCAATAAAAGACATGTTACCACTGAACAACCGGTTACCGATAAACATCCTGTTACCATTCAAACACTTGCTACCACTGAACAACCGGTTACCGACAAACAACCGGTTACCGACAAACAACCGGTTACCATTCAAATAACTGTTACCACTGAAAAACCGGTTACCGACGAGCCCTCGGTTACCACCCAAAGCCCGGCTGCAACAGAGCCTATCCCTATCACTGGAACAGAGTCCCCTGTATTTAGCACAATGGAACCTTCAGAAGGCTTTCGCGCAGAGATGGAGCGCGCGCATAGCCATGCTGCGCATGCGCACGCGCGTATGACCCAGCGATCCTACCCAGAGCCTTCCTGGCTAGACGGCCGCCCACAATTTCACAGACAAATGTTTTTCCCGAATAATTTTGGAAGCTACTGGCGCCAGCACGTTGGATTTCATCGCTTTCCCGTAAATCCAATGGGACAAGAGTTCAGGTTGGCTTAAACTGCGGATTTAGCCGGGGGAATGAATCGTGTAGCGTGTATTTTGCATTTTGAAAAGATTAAAATAACTTTCTGTTCTGATGTATTGCATTTTCAGAGTATTTCATTTATAAAAGTTTATGTGCTTATTTTCAGAGTATTTGATTAATTGTTGGCATATTTAAAAGTTTGCATGCTAAGCTTGAGTTCAGAAATTTTGTTACCGTCAATCGTGGGTGGCGGTTCGTGGAAATTATAATTTGGCGGGATGAGTTGCTCAATTTCCTTAACGTCCGTATTCTTCACATTACGCCGAGGCCTGTTGTAATAATTGTAGTCTTCAACATCGTCCCAGTCTACAACTTGAGCCGCCATTCCTTGACTACAAAAATAAGAGGGTTTAAAATAACGCGGGCAATTTGATAATATGACAAATCAACTGCTATAAATTTTTATTAAACTTAGAAATTTTCCTTACCATAAAAGAAGGCACAATATATTGAGATAAAACCACTTCAACTTGAAGCCACCATAAACCCGCCTTGGTTTTTGATGAAGGTTTTCTATTTCAGGTTTTGATTCAACGCGGGATTTATTACATAGCTCAGAATTTGCATTTTTAGATAGGCTCAAAATCCTTTCTGAGCACTCCCGAGGCATACCGCTGTATTCTAACTTGTACAATAGTTAGGTCAAATCAAATGGTGACGGTATTGTACTGAAATATAAATTGAGCAAATTCAAAAAATTTGCGAATTAATTTATCTGCGCCGCGTGGCCGCGTCGTCGCATGTTGCATGTATAAAGAATAAGGGGGCAAATTTGGATTGATATTTGCATTCACATCCGGATAGGAAAACATGTCGTGAGTTGGACTAAAATGTTATACATTTTAAAAATATGCGTGCATTTCAACAAAGGATTGATACGGAGTTATGTTCATTTATAAAATGCAGGTTTTCAAATTATTGCGTGCATCCTTTAAAAAATGTCAATCTAAAACTTGCTCATCTGGGATTTATCAAAATTGTATATCTTATTGCAAGTTCATCAATCGCAATCATAATTAGCACAATGAATTTGGCAAACTTGTGCGATTACTGCAAAGAGATGTGAGTTGCAGAATTCAGCGGCAGTACAACCTTGCCATAAGATAAAAATGACCACTTGGCTGCCCCACATATACATACATTAATTGCAGTGCAAGCAAATTTACTTAATTAAGAATAAAAAATTCTCACCTTAACTTTGTAATATATACAGAATGCAGATTTAAATAGAAATTTTAGTACTGAAGCAAAATACAACAAAAACAAATTCCGACCGGAGTTAAACACTACATGGAACAAATTTCCAAACCGAAATGGCCGCAATCTAGGGCATTGTAAAATAACCTTGAATTGTGTTTACAATTTTAGCTGAAGTCACCGCATTTCTCATTCCATCCACCTAAATATTAGTTTCCCCAAAGCACGGCACGAGCACGGCACGAGCACCACGCGAAGTGGAGGTAAGTCGCAAAGTTATGAAATTTTAATTCTTAATACCTCCCGGGCCGAAGAAACAGTTAAAGGTTTCTGGAAAGTGGAAACCGAACCGAGGGAGGGCTCTTCAAATTATTCATGAAGTGTTTCAATCACATTTATTTCGTATGCATTCGTTCCGCCATATACCAAGTAGTAAACTACGGAAATCAAACCTTCTGTTTTAATTGCAAACATTCCGTCTGTGCACAGTAAAATTAATCAATTCATTTTTTAGACTTATAAAATTTCAGTTTTATTGGACTAGTTTATTGAGTTCAACTAGAATATTTAGCATTAGTCTTTTAAAATACGTTTAGTGCTTAAATTATGATTTTTTATTAAATTTATTAAATCGTTTTGCATTTGGACGAGTGCATTAACTAAACTCATCACTCATTCTGACACATGCATCAAGAGCTGCTCCACATTATTGGTTAATATTTAACATTAGTAAACAAACCGGTTGCAAAGTGATTGATTTATAAGTGTAATTTACAGGTTATGGATGTGTCGTTTGCAACGGATTGAAATTGCACAATTGCACTTGAAATGGATTAGTAGTCGCGTCGGCCTCCGCTTCGTCATCGCATCGTCATATGCAGCATTTCCGTTTACTAATCGCTATAGCTCGGCCACAACAGCAGCATAGCATAGTGAGTGCTTATCAGTTTATTGATGCAACTGGGTCAGGCCTCCACTCCACTCAAGAGCTCAAACTAAAATGATCAAATCAACGAATTGGGGGTGTAGCTCAGATGGTAGAGCGCTCGCTTAGCATGTGAGAGGTACGGGGATCGATACCCCGCACCTCCAATATTATTTTGTACACTTTTTTGATACTTATTTAAATATAGATGCAAGAATATTTAAAATTTTGTTTTTCACAGTATAATTAATACATACTTTTGTAAAGTAAATGCGCAAATTGTATTTATTACTGATTCATTCGCTGATTCACTTAAATGTCGGCCCTATTTTCTAATTTTTTGAATACTCCCGCTTTCTGTTTTTGTTGGGCTTGGTTTAGTCCGTACACAATTTCAAGGAACTGAGGACATCATTGAATCCTCCATTTCCAAGGAACGTCCAGTCCTATGCAATGGCGCTATTACTTGGGCTCAGTTTCAGGCTATCCCCTTTGCAGCCAAAGTCCTTGAAAAGAACAATGCATTCGTCATGACTGTTGACTGAAGACGCGAGGTCATTGAAATCATTTGGCAGGTCAAAGCAATTACCCCCACCATTGAGTTGGGCGGAGATCTGTTTCCCTAAAATCAATAAATACAACACCCAGTAATGCATAAAAAAGGAATGATAATTTACAATTACTAATTAGTAGTAAACATTTTAGACAGGCTTAAAACACCTTGGAAATCCCCATCTGCCCATATGTCGATATTGGCTGTGCAAAGCCTGAGGTAGGAGACTGCGTCATTCCAGCCGTGGTTCAAAAAACTCCAAGGCTTAACCTCCAAACCCTGGTCTCATTTCCCGGGATTCCCCTTCACAATTGTAATTTTTAAAGAGGATGACGCATACGCCGCGGCTATCCAGGGAAGACAATTGATCATTGAAATCGGCTGGTACGTTGGAACACTTTGTGCTCAGATCCATCTTAACCTCACGCCCTTGTTGAAAACAACCAATGGTAAAAATACACATAATTTCAATTGTAAATTTGCTGAGTTTCTGATTTTACCTTGAAATTTAGAATCCTTGTACAAGGAAACAGATCTAGTGGGTTCTGCTGTTAAAGGTGGGGGCGGGGGCGGGGGCGGGGCATAGCAGTCCTTGACGGAGGAAATGGAATTTGCGTAGCCAATGGAACTCAAGTCATTGGCGCCTGGAGATGAAGGGGGGGCGGGGGCGGGGGCGGGGCATAGCAGTCCTTGACGGAGGAAATGGAATTTGCGTAGCCAATGGAACTCAAGTCATTGGCACCTGGGGCTCCGGCCTCCATTTTGTAGCATTCACCCTTGCATCCAAATTCCTTGCAGAGAAGTGCACATCCACCACGTGATATGACGGAATTGGCTTGGTCATTGAATTCTGGGATGATGTCCGTGCACAAGTTGAACATGGTGAATCGGAGTTCGTCCCCTTATCAGAAATATGTATGTACAATTAAGAACTAGCAATCTTTTTGTTAATAATTTATGAATTCATGATTTCGTAGCTGATGACTCCAGCAAACTTACCTTTAAAGTTGGGAAATTGGAACATGCTGAAATCAATCTCAGCAGTCACGGAAGCTGCAACCAGCAACAATGAAATGAACAACATTTTGGATTTCCTAAATTGGCTCCAAACCCAAATTAAATATAAATTTTATGCTCTCATTGCTATTTATACTATACAGCCTGGCAGGGGAAAACCCAATTTAATTTGCAAAAGATTTTCCTTCCGGGTTAGGTTGTATGCTTGTTATGCAGTAGCAAAGTTGATTTGTAATAATAGCACATTGCGGTTCTGCTGCTGAGTTATCTTACTTTGCAATGTAATGTGATATACAGAGGATGCCACAGGGTAATTAAAAAGGCCGCAAATTCCGAATAACTATAAATCGATAATCGGATAGAATATATAAGATTTGAATGACCACGCAATTGATAGACTAACTTGTGTGTGCAACTGTATGATTTAATTAGTGCATTGATCAGATTTTGGAAATCATAGTTGGGGTTTGGAATCCCGTCTAATAAATGGAGATACACTTGTATTTTTATACATAGTTTGAGTTCGAAACTCAGGTATTCAAGTTTCAATGCTATGAAAATCAATGACATTTGAAAACGACAACCCACAACAATAAAAACAGTTAAAACATTCAAAAACCATTTGTCTGTTCAATAAACCTGGCCATGTGCCAGCACTGCCAGCTTCTACAAATAACTAAATGACTAAAGCCATATTATTATTATAGAACCAACACTTCTGGGTATAATGTTTATATTTGGAATTCCTTTGAATGAAGAGACGCGGAAGTTTTTTCCATATCAAACATAGGAATGCATTTAGCACAGCAGTTTCAGTTGTACAAAAGGATGGAAATTTGATTCCTAAATTCACATTCCTACCACCAATTCAGTATTTCAATATTTGAGTATACAATTTAAGCCGCCTGTTAAAGATTAACAATCAAATGGTTCACTTCCCCTATTCTCCACCGCTTGCGATTTTTGCCGTCACTCTAGTCAAATCTGGTAAGTCAGGTGCACATTGTTTACTATGACAATTTAAAAAAAATGTATTTCAAGTTCTAGGAGACACGGAATGTTCTGCTGGGGAAAGAGTTTGTGGAAAATATTGCTACAACCCCGAATTCCATCAATGTTCAGGGGAAGCAGAAGGGGACCCAAATCCAATAATTTGCACGAAAGCTGAAGGACTNCGGCACTTGCTATGATCCGAGTATACAGGATTGTATTACTCACGCAAATTTCTCGGAGGCGTGTTTCAAGGGTCAAAGGTCATGTTCAAATAAAGGGTGTTACAATGAAGGATCCAAAGTCTGCCTGGCTGAATATGATGCCTTGAATCAACCCAGCTATTATCTTTGCAATGTTGGTCAAAAGGTTTGTGGGGGAACTTGCTACAGCCCACTTCTCAATGAGGTATGCATTAGGGAAGGCGGGAATGCGACACTGTGTCCCGTCGGCCACAAGGTGTGTGACGAAGAATGCTATGATCCAACAAAAAATGGCTGTGGGCAGCAGCAAAGCTAAATTAATGTTAATAGTGATTTACGGATGAGACATGAAGAATTTATTCAATTATATTTTTATTAATCACACCTTTGATTTGTGTATTCAAAGTTATTTTATATTCACAATTTACTAGTAAAATTACTTGTATACCAATATTAAGACTGTAGAATAAAATAGAAAAAATTGAATTTGAATTTAAGCAAATAAACGCCTGTGCCAGCTCCTACCATTTGAATGACTAAAACCGTGCAATATTTATGTTCTCAGTTTCTTGGATTGAATTAACAGCGGAAGTTCTTTTCTCAAAACAAATCTAGAAATGCTATAGCACGGTACTTTCAAGAGATAGGAATGTGATTAGTAAATTCAATTTGCATTCATAACTTATCATCCCATTTCAGTTTATCAACCACCTTTCAAAAATCTGTCCACAAAATGGATCTGTTCTATTATTTCCCGCTAAAGATTTTTGTCATCATTCTGACCAAATATGGTAAGTCAGGTGTAGGTGTAATTCGAGTACCAATCTAGAATGTTATAGATAATTAATTTATAATTAATTTCTAGTTTTATGTGACCCGGAATGTTCTCTTGGGGAAAAACCTTGCGGAATGTTTTGCTATAACCCCGAATTTGAACAATGTTTCAGCGGACCAGACCCGACAATTTGTACAAAAGCGGAATCGCTCTGCGGAGGCAATGAAACATCCATACACAATTGTTACAACCCATCAACAGAAGAATGTCACATTGTCAAGAGCACTGGCCATGTTTGTTTCAAAGGTCAACGCATGTGCGAAAATAGTGTATTTTCTCAATGCTATAACCCCAGCATTGAAAATTGTATCACATTCAAGTGACCCCTCCGATTTTGCTCCTGTTGTTTGTCATAAGGGCGAACTGGCTTGCGGATTATTTGCCAAGTGCTACGATCCGAGTGTACAGGATTGCATGACTCACGATAATGTCTCGATGCCGTGCTTCAAGGGTCAAAGGTTATGTTCATCAAGTGGGTGTTACAGTGAGGGCTCCGTGGCGTGCATAGTTGTATATGATGCTTTGCATAGGAATGAACCGAGATACTTTCATTGTGATATTGGCCAAAAGATTTGTGGCGGACTTTGCTACAGTCCTATCAGTGAGGTATGTATTGGAGATGGAGAGGATGCTAAAATATGCCATAAATTGTGCAATGGAGAATGCTATAATTCATCAAAATATGGTTGTGGGAAGAAAAAAGTAATTGAGAATGAGGGTTGAAGAATTAATTTAATTGAAGTTGACCAAATATTATATTTGATTTTGATATGGGCCAAATTCAAAATGAAAGAATTGGAACTTGAAATATTATTCAGATGATGAGTAGGGACAGATTAAGCAAGATAAATAAAAACAGTTTTTGTTAATTTCTGTAGTTTTAAATACAGGTCGAATCAGTCTTTTTTGGGAATAATAATTTTGGAATTATTCTATGGAAACATGTCAATTTTTTGTATGTTTATTTCTTCACACACTGCATAGTGCACTACGTACGTCTGACAAAACCCCATCAATCATCCAGTTTGAAAACAGGTGCATGTAGTCGTTTATTTGAGGAAATTTCTCAATGAGTCTGCAAATAAAGTTGGAGGGTGTGTCCAAAATTCTGGAGGGTTATTCGATGAAATTCATGTATGGAAAACCAAGATGACAAGTTCAAGAGGTGCTTACTTGTCTCAAGAAAGAAAACCATGTGTTATACATTTACATATATACCAGTAGTGTAAACCGTTTTATGATTAGTGCTGCAGTGGAATTTGGCCATAATCTTTCAAAATGACTAACCGTTCAAAATCCCCACGTAAGATAATAGTGGAACCCGCCCCAGCAACTAAATCTTCCATATACAACAAAATCACAGAATCTTGGGCCAAAAAAGTAGAATCATCTCCGCCGGCGGCGATGGCGGCACTACCCGGAAAATTTAAAAAACAAAACTATGGCCGCATGACTCTGACCTGTCTTTGGGCCGTAGTATCAACAATCGGCTCTGTCGTTCACATTTGGTACATTTCCGAAATATATTTTAAGTATGACACCTCCACCTCCGTCACAATTTCCACAGAATTGGAAATGGAGATCCCCGCCATTACTATCTGCATGTATCTCCGCAATACATTCAACCAAGATCGGCTAACGGCCCATATTGGTCGCTACAAGTCACACCTGGAGCAAATCCCACCCGAACTCTCCATTGCGGAAATCAATTATTTTGGAACTGACGTGGAGTGGATCGTCCAAGAATTATACACACAATTATTCGGATACCCC
>JAAXYW010002049.1:0-17331 GCA_036851895.1 Orthonychiurus folsomi
GTATTCTGTATATCTGTCTGAAACCGTGGGCGGAAAGGGGGAGCAAAAGTGATGCGGCATGGTTCTTGCTATTGCATAGACAGCATGCGCTTTCCTGCCTTCACTTGCTTGCACGACTCTGATTTTGTCTGAAACCCGTTTTCTTTCCTGCGTACGGCAGCGCGGCACCGTGGGCTCCGCTCACAATACACACAGGGTAACTACAGAGTGAAACGCTAGGTGGCGCTATTGACGGAATTTTGGCGACTGGATTACACTCACACGCTTTAAATTTAAATAAAATACCCGTGCGCAGCACGAGCAAGATGCCTAGTGGATAAAGATTCTCCAGAGTGACGTCACGCGTCTGTACGCGTCTGTCCGAACAAAATCCCTTACGGGTTCACCTTCAGGTAGATCAATTTTGTAGACAAGTGGAATATAAGTTTGGACAATAGCAAATCCACTCACGAGGCTATTATACAAACTGCCTTGGTGAATAATTCAAGTATGTCCTTACGCCTATGATATTGCTGTTGTGTAGGAATAATAACACCGTTGGCGAGATTCCTTACAAAGTAAAGTTGTGTTTTTGCCTGTCAAAATCAAACAAATTTTTGAGAAAAGTTATCGTGAATAAAAGGGCCGAAATAGACATTTCTATTGCACAAAACTCTTCTTTATTGAAAGCATTATACAATATTACACTCGTCAACTAACAAAGTCAACAAAATTCACACAACTCACACACAATACAAGACAAGCACAATATGCTTACTCTGTTATTGAGAGGGGAACGGATGAGTAATATTTCAAATCGCCGATAGTTAAATTTTCCTTATTCTCTTGTTTAAGAGGGACAAAATTACGGAATTAGTGAATATTTTGCAACGAGTTTTATTCGCACCCAAGTGTCAACTGTCAGGTCTGGTTAAGGTTTTCAACTGATGGGTGTTAGGTAACTGTACTATCAACATGCAACACATTTGAATGCAAAATAGTTAATATTGGTGAAATGATACGAACTGCACTAATCTTGACACTTGTGGTAGGTATAGGCAAAACTACAAATACACTTCTGGTCGTTAGTACAATGGTTGACATTGATCGATTTGTTAAGAATTTTAATCACCCTCTGGTGTACATCGTCACATTTGAAGACATTGACTTTGTTGAGTATTTTAAACCAGTCGTTCTCCGTAGCTATCACGCAAATCTAGCAAAGGAGTGTGAAAACCTGGAGCACAAGCCGAGATTTCACACACTACACATGAGTAAGTCGGATCTGAAGAATTGTGAAAATACCTTGCACAATTTTATGGGAAGATTCATTTCCGTAATAATGCTGTTTATTCACCCGCATAACTTCAAGCAAATAAACCTTGGCACAGAAATGTATAAACGGCACTTCAGGTCCTCAACAACTCATATTGATGTCCTTTACGACGTCAATTACAGAAGAGTTCATTTGTTTTATTTGTTGAAAAATCTAACGCAACATATGGAACCACAAGAATGGGCCGACATTATCTATGAGCCACCACAATATTGGTTTTATCAACATGCTCCGCATCAAATTTATGTGCGTATGAGTGCTTTTAAATGTCAATTTGTGGACCAAATCGAGCTAGAGCAGGTTTCCCCTTCAACTTTATTAAATGTACACGAAAGTAGTATCCTGCAAAAATGCGTCCCAGCAGCATTGCTTACTAAGAACTGGTTCAATGACACTCACTGTACCCGTTCGCATTTGACCAGCGCTGAACTGCGGCTGATGAGCATAAGCCGAAGCCCACAATTTTTCCTTACCAATTTTTTGTCTGCTGGAATTTCGAACATCACAATGGCAGCATATTCTGAAAATAATGTTGTAAATAACCGCATATGCAGCATTGACAATGCTTTACGCAATCTCTCCGAACTCATACAAATTTCTGAGAGCAAATTTGTGGATATGAGACCTCAGTTTGTATTTATGCAAAGCTATGAAATGAGCTACAATTTCCTCTCCTGTATCATCAAAGGGGTTCGGACAGATGCTTCCTCTAAATGGATCCGCAATTTTCTGTCGTCATTTGATCATGCAATTTGGTTGGCTATATTATTGCTGCTGCTGACAATGAGTAGCTTGTACGTTGTCCAGGGAGGCAAGTCTTGGTACTACAACGGATTTGACTGGGCATCTTCAGTTTTTCTTGCTCTGGTATCCGAGCACCACATTCATATCCCAAAAGTTTTCAAAAACACTGTTAGTTTGGCTTTGATAACATGGCCACTTCTTTTGATGGGGATTGTGGTTTCCGACTTTTATAAAGGGATCACCACGGCAAGCTTAATCGCCCCTCTGGAGAACGGCCGTCTTGCTAGCTTTGAGGAAGTTATTAATGAAGACCACACCATTTTATCAAATCAAACAGAGTACCAAAGATTTTTTTCCGAATTGTGCTGTAAGGTTGTGGAGCATGCGGACGATCAGAGTATTTGCGATGCATTTGGGGATTTTAACGACCCTTTCAATTACATTACTACAAAATTTGAAAGAGAACTACTTTTAAGAAAAAGCACATTGCTGAAATTGTCAAATCATACAGAGGAGTCTAAATTCATTAGAATGGCCTGGCGAAGCCTTGCAAAAATGGGAAAAGCGACAAATCTACCCATATGCAATGGTTGCGGTGCTGAAATGAGAAACAGGTTGCACCCCACTCGTTGTTTGCATTACTACAAGCATCCACGTGAGAGCTGGTTAATCAATACTCTTGAATCTTTGGCAAAATGTAAGAATTACGTGTACGCAGGAGACAAGCTGGAGTTGCAAGAAATGGAAAAGAGATTTGAACCTGGAAAATTGTACAGGGGAAAGATCCCCATTTTGCCATTTGTGAATGGCTACAACTTGCGCGTGAGCGGAGCAATGGGAGATCGGTTTTACAGAACTGTAAGACACATCGATATGGCGGGCATTTTTGGATACTGGTTTGGATTGGAGACGGCGGCTGAACACCTAAACGAGATAAGAGCGACCAATCCAATTGCCAACGAACGTGAAGAAGAATACGTCAGATTAAAGAACCTGAAGGGAGCAGGGTTTTTGTATATCTTATTGATTGCCACATCATGCTGTGTATTACTTTGCGAGTTTAATGTGGCTTTGATCAACTCCCTGCGAGTAACTTACAAAGCCATTCTGAGTTTTAGTGCAATGGTCACAAGAATAATTTTTCTTGGTATCACTAGTGTCAAAGCATGTGTTTCAAGTCTGTCACAAACTGACGCAAGAGAATATTTAAAACAGTTTTTCTAGCTTTGTTTTAACAAATTACAGCGGGGACATTGATGAAATAAAACATTAAAACATAAACTAACATTAATATGATTTTATATAAAACTATTTTATATAAAAATAATAATGGTGATTTACCCGGTACTTTTCTCAGGAATACTTAGTGCTTAGTGCCATTGGCCCTGTGATTCAGCTCAATATTTACTGATGGAGCAGTGCCACGTAAATTCAAACACGCTTGTGTAACACCAATTTACAAAAGAAGGGGTCCCTTACGAGCGCTCTAAATTATCGACCAATATTAATCTTACCCACAATCAGTAAATTTTTTGAAAAAGTCTGTAAAGCGAGACTGGATGTGTGCATTTCAAACAGCCACATGCTGGGTAACGAACAGCATGGGTTGCCAGATCCTGCGAAACAGCCTTAAGCAGTTTTGCCTAGAGCATTTCTGATGGTCTAGATGAAAGTGAATCAATGCTGGTGGTTTACGTAAATTAAAAAAATCTTTCGACTTCGTTGTACACAAGCATCTACTCTATGCCTTGAGGGATATTTTTAAAGTGCATGCATACTTATTGCGCACTTTCAGTTCATACTTTTGCGACCGCACATTTTTAATGAAACGTGGTCTCTTGGTATAGAAAAGGCTCCGTTCCATCTTGTGTTCCAATTTTCATATCCTTTGCTTCAATCAAATCGGGGCTGCACTACCAAATGTGAAATTTCTATTATTTGCGGACGACTTTGCTAATTACTTCAGAGGTAAAGACATCAAAGAAATGATCACGGCTATGACCAGAGCGTTATTAAATCTTAAAAAAATGGTCTCTGTGGGCCTTGTTATTAACTTGGCTAAAACCAGCTTATGATTTTCGACAAAAGCTCAATACGTAGCATGCTACAGACCGAGCTACTCTGACCACTGAGATCGTGAAAGTGGGTATTTAAATACTTGGGTGTTCATTTTGACAGTAAAGCTTAAAATCAATTAACATGTTATTGTTAAAAGAGAACTGGTCAACAGATTCCCGCAATGATATAGTAAAGGCAAAAGCACGCAAAGTGATTTCGGTATTTGGCACCTATTTGAGCTTTATGAGCGTAACACACTCCTCACGTTTCTTGAAAGGCTCAAATACTTGACAGCTATCAATGTTTTCAAAAGCGTTCCCATCCCAGATACAGTTGTTGGACTTTTTCCAGCAATGAAGTAAACGTGATTACCACGTAATGACACGCAGCTGTACGCATGCTGGACTGGGGATTTTGAACAGTAACAAAAGCTCCCAGGCCAAATCCATCAAGTTTGATTCAACCACGCTCTGGAATACGAATAGCATACCGCTCAAAATAACGAAATTAGATCAGAGTGTGGAAACTTTTAAGAAGAATTTAAAAGTACATTTAATTAACTCTAGAACAAACATATTTACTGCTGACTGCTAAATATTGTGTAATTCAAACATGTTGCTTTAAATTGTATGAATTTATTTAATGTTTATTACGCTAAAATTTAGAACACTTTAATTCGGTCGGAATCTTGAACATTTGCTGATGTATCAATGTGATCTAATTTGTATTGTTGTGAGGAGTGTTACAAAATAAAATTTGTCTAAGTCCAAATGACTGCTCATAAATGTAATTGTTTCAGAATACAACAAGTAGTGTGACTCCTTGTTCCGTACAAGTTGCTGTGCTTTTCAACATGCTAATTCCTGCGCCACCTGATTTCACAGGCTTTTCAATAACTTTTGTGATTCCCCCACTTTATCTCACTTTAGAGGTCAATTTTGGACGAGGACGGGTTATACATACTTGCTAAAAGACAATTCTAAAACAAATACAATCCCGCAGAATAGAACCAATGTTCCCCACATCTGAAAGATAGTTACAACTCTGCCCTTTGACAAATTTAAAGGTTGCAGCCGGGAATCACGGAAGTCAATTTCTTCATTGTAACGGTTGTAGCCGTAGCTTTCGATGAACACCATTAGATTTCTAACCATACCAATTATTCCAGACTGTCTTACGTTTTCAGCAATGCTGAGCATTCTTTGGCTTGCAGCAGCCATAAAAATGAAACCTAGCATTTCACCCGTTTTACAAATTTGAGGGACATTGTGACACCGCCATGCCGGGTAGTGTAGTTTCATGTAAGCAGTGAAATTTACACTTGCTATTGTTTTGTTCATTATTGAGCACCTGGGTTCCATCAATAAATCTGGCACCGTGTGCGTTAGTGGGACGACCTTTAGCGCGTCCTCTGGTTTAAACTTTCCGCTCAAAATGTCGAACGTCACCAACCAAAGATACTCACTTTCTGACTTGTCATCCCACCTTACTTCCGAGTCGGACGTAATACAAAGCTTATATCCGTCTATCAACAAATCATAGTTTGACTGATACACTAGTACACGTGCTTCACTAAATATTTCAGCAGTAACCTATTTGCTCAACAGTACGAGTACCGTCTTTGGTTTCCAAACAACAGAAAAAGTATTCCTAGGGTTATCCCCAATAAGAACTACACACTTGCAGCAAATGGCTTCAGCCAAAGATAGTGCACTTTCAAATATAACCTGATGTTCGCAATACATTAAATGACCTTCAAAGCTTTGAGTCATAAAATATTGTCCTCGACCTACAAGGGGGACTTGAGAAAATGAATATACGTTGCTAATCACTGCTATGTAGGAACTGAAACGAGTTAGCACGGATGCCACTTTAAGAGTGAAATTTAGCTTTCTGGAAAGAATGTGTCCAAAAAAATAGCTTTTATCGCAAGTTCCAAGAAATGATGCAGCGGAAACTTTTGAACACATAACCTCGTCCATCGGAATTAAAAAATCTTTTTCTTTAAATAAACCAACATGTAGTCCATTCAAATTTGCTTCATATCTGGAGCTGTACATTAGCTCCATTTCATTTTGACTAATATGTTTTGCTACCGGATAGAAGACCTTACCGAAAGCGTGTGCTATAATATATTTCGCCATGACCTTAGCGTGCTCAAATTGTAACTCATTAAACCCTAGCTTATACACATGAATTTCGGTAAGTGCAATTTCATCTGGTATTAGATACGCCGCGGCCATACTGTAGTAAACAATTATTGATCGAGGGTGAAGCCTTGTTGCTGCCTGTAACATGCTTTTTTCATTTGGTGTATTTGAACCAAGCCCGATAAATATATTCAAGTTGCATTTAACCTTATTTAACAGGCTACTTTTGGACGGGTCAGTTGGTTTCCCCTTATCTCTACTATTATACTTATGAAGGGATGAGAATGTCCAGGTTATATGTCCTTGATGGTTTTGAAGAATTTTTTCTGGAATCCATTGGTACTGGTTCCCGCCAAACTCAATCATGTGAAAAGCGCAACCATTGAAACTGGGGATGTTTAGGTACAGGTCGATTGGATGGTCTTGTTGAAATGCAAGGATGACTGGGAAAACTCATAGCGCCTCCATTTAAATATTTTTTTGTTGGTTCTTAATTTATTTTTTTGCTGTAGCTTCGGTTTAGGTGGCGGTTAACCGGTCGGTAGCACAAGAGAATTGCTTTGTAAATTGTTTATCCTGTCGGATTAGTTTTAAGGTTGATTTTTGCTATTAGTGCTGCTGGGGCACAAAGGACAAAGGGCGGTTAAGTGAACTGAATGCATCGGTTTATCAATCTGCGTTTATATACTTTTTTAAAATGTAGTGTAGTTCTACCATGAATGCTCAAATTATTTGTATAATTCCATCTTCTAAAACATTTTCGTTGTACATGCCAATTGTTTAGACTTCAAACTGAACAACTTATGTGTTTGTTGTACGCTTGCAAGTAGTAAAACAACATGTGTTTTATACTCTACTTCTCAAATGTTTAGCTTTGCATGGTCATAATAATGGGAATAATATAAGAGCTGTAATACAAATAACTATTATTGCAAAGCTAAAATATGCTGAGCAAGTGTTTTTGAATATTGGTCTAAAATATACTTTGAAGAATGTAAGCAAATACCAAACCCCTGTGCAGCCACTTGGCTGTTCTATTCCTCATCCTGGCCTACATTGTATAATCTGTTAGTGTCTTAAGCTCTAGCATAAATACTCTAGCCTCTAACCAACACTTTGTATTCTACTGTATCAATTCGGCGAAGGGTTTTCTTTCAAAATATTAATCCAGTTTCCCCCTCTCCATTAATGAATGTATGCGTTTCTTCTTAATTTACAAAATCTATTCCCCAATCTACCAAAATTAAATCGCTGCGCTTGGGAGTGTACCGGCACACATTTCGCGCGCAATTTCATAATACTTGTGTGAATCCTGTAATAAATCAATTTGCATTGCAAAGGGTGTAAGAATTCGCAGAGCGGAACCCGGCCCCCGAAAGAAGTTATTCCCACGACATAAACCTTCTGTGAAATCCAGTTCATGCATTTGCATGTACTTAAGAATTAAAATAAAAAAACGTAACGCATTAAATACTAAGCCCAACGAGGGAGCTGTGAATTCCCAGCCATTTATTTCCAAGTTCGTCTGTCTTCAACAGCGATTGTGGCGACCGACTTTATCAAAAACATCTGGGAATACATCCTCACATTTCAACTGTTTTCGTACTTTGTAGTACAACTCCAAATTGTACATTTGACCATATTCCTCTTTCGTCATTTCCACATAGGAGTAACTAAAATTGTGCCTGTGAAAAATTCCGTGCTTGCGTCAGCGTATTAATTAATTGAGGAAAGAGATTATAATTAATTCCCATATTTGTATACTTACCCCCTATGCTTAATGCAGTAAAGCTCCCATTCCTTTGTCACTTTTTCCCCATTGTAATTCTCACGCTGTGATGTCCCATACAAGCCAATATCCACAAACATTCGCCCGACCTTGTCTGGGAAATCGTTTGTCCCAGGCGTGTTCAGGATTTTTGTCCCACACAGCCAAACGGGATACACCTGTAATCATGGGCACGTATTTTTCACATGCAAATTTAAAGAACAAATCCAATACCCACACGCACCTTAATTTCCTGATGAGCCTTGATCAAACTTTTCTTCAAAATTTCCAGAGGAACCATAAAATCTTGAACAATGACGGAATCGTTGAGGAGATCCCTCGCCCATTTTGGAACCAGTAAATTCATAACCGATACCTTCTTCACTACAGCCCATGCTATAAAGTAGCGGTAAATGAAACTCTTTACGAATGGAAATACATCTTCAATTGCCCAAAAGTAGCCCGGGTCATGGCGATGAATGTAATCTCGGAGTGGGATGTACTCAATTCGATTGGATGACATTGATTTATCCAAATAGGATTTCGCATGAGTGTGGAAGAATTTTTTGTGGGGCCGACATATATGATTCACCTATTGTGGGATATTTTGTTTCATATAAATGCAAAAACATGTGTATAAATGTTGATGTAAGATTACAGGCCCATTGCCAGGATCATCCACCATATTTCCGACCATGATGACTCCCTTGTTAAGACTGTAGGTAATGCCCTCTACAAAGTGGTTTCCACTTTCCCGGAGCACATGGGTCTCGAATAGATTAACAATTTCATCCAATGAATGGGCTGGAATGTACTCCAGTTTCACATATCTGTATATTGAAATTATGCATTAAGTGAATATATGTAAATGCATTGTGTTAATATATATTTATGTACTGGATTTTTACATTAATAAAGAAACCAAATCAGACTTACTTTTTGGCCGGAATTATCATTAGACTGGCGCATGTCAAAAATCCCAATGTTCCATGAGACACGGGGATTGCATAGAATAAATCCGGATTTTTTTCCTGTTTAATTAAAAATGATAATAATAATTAACTTAAATTTCAATTTCGCAGAACAAACTATTTTAAAATATGCCATACTTTTGAGCAAGTTTCAATTCGACCATCCGCCAAAACAATCTCAAACTCCACACATACGTATTGAAAGTCTCCGTATATATGGGAAGACGTTTCAATCCCAGAACCATTAATCAGTCCACCTACCAAGTTGCACATAATAAAAACCATTTCCAACAGTCAAAATTACAAAAATAACTTACCGACTGTGAGATCCTTGAATTCGGGGATGACCGGGACCACCCAGCCTTTGGGGATGAGCTTGGCTGACAATTTTCCCATGCTCACCATTGGTTCCGCCCGAACAATCTGAAGATTCAATTAATATTTTTGAGTCGAAATCATTAATTACTAATTGAACCTATTTTACCCGCTTTTTTGTATCAATTTCAACAATGTCATCCAATTCCCCAAGCTGGATCCCTGTCATTTTATCCTTGTAAGTTGGCATCCTTCCCAAGCGCTGCCAACTGGGTCTTCCGGTGCAAAGCTGAGTTTTCCTTCCATTCCGAATCCAATCTAAAATTTGATCTTGAACTAATTTAACTTTTGTCGCGTGCTTCGCCGGTGTAGTTTCTGTTGCGGTTACATACTCATAAAGTGTGTAAAACCTTTCTAATATTTTAATCACCACAAGCAAAGGAAAACCTAAAATTACAAAAAGCGAGAAAATCAATTCCAAAATTTTATAAGTGGACTTTGCTGCTGCCATTGCTAGCAATAATCTACGGGACAGCTAAATATTACTAACGCCAAACTATGCACTTTGCCGGCCGACAGAAAAAATAACAATGTATTTAAAAGCAATGTTTTCCTACTGATTATGTAATGTCTGTATGCTATGGCTCCAAAGGAATAAACCGGTCTTTATGCATTATATAATTGGCAATGAGAATTCTTGAACGGTCAAGTTGTATCATGAGAACATCTAAGCATAATTCATCTTCCCCTTTCACTTTGTATTTGCTGGCGCCTGTTGAGTGCGTCATATTCTCTGAAAATTCCTTACATTTCTTGATTTCTTACAGTTTTGGCTGTAAAAATAGGCCCATGCCCCAAGCTAAGAGTGCAAGAATGGCGGAACCACCTACTTCATGCAAGTCTTTCCATTTCTAAACAGCAAAATTTGGGGGAAAAAAGCACGACCAAAAAACCAGCAAAGATTTTGATTTGTCAGATCCCCCCACCCGCCCCTCCTGTTAAATACTTTAAGGCAACCTTAAAAAATTCGCAAAAAATCGAGTTTTCATTTTGCAGACTTAATAATTTGCACAGTTCCATCCTAAACCATGGTCTTCCTCTAGAATGGATTCGACTCAGTCCGCTACCAACATGTTGCGGAATTCCTTTTTTAGCAAACTGACATCGCATCAAAACTGGAAAATAGTAATGAAAGCAACGTAAATTACTTTTTTATTTTTTGCAGTTTTAGAAAACAGCTAAATTTGAATTTGCTCGCATGCGCTTGCAAATATTCTAAATGTCATTTGAGATGATCAGTTAGTTCTTCGCGTAACCTTTCAATTCTTAGTTATTCGTATTTATATAAGTCTAGTTACCCTCTGCGCTTAATGCAGTAAAGCTCCCCTACCTTTGTATTTCATTTCCCATTGAAGTTCTCACGCTTGGATGCCCCAGGCAAGCCAATATGAGAAAACATCCGACCGACCTTGCAAGGAAAGTCGTTTGTCTCAGGAGTTTTCAGGATTTTGTCCCACACAGTCAGACGCGATGAGAATAGTAAAACTGGGCTCGCGTCATTCACCTGCTCACGGAAAAACGTGAGAATTTAAGTTTTAATTTAAGAACAAATTCAAAATCCACTCGAACCTTAATCTAGTGACAAGCGAAGGCGCCTAATTCAAAATTTCTGAATTGGCACTACTTGAACGTTAAATTATTTCAACTCGTTGCAAAACTCTAATGGAACAAGTCATGTGACATGTTTCTGTTTACAGGAGGTTGTGCTGAGAAGTTTTCTAGAGGTCACAAGTTGACCTGACCTTTGACCTTTGAGTTAGGGCATTGACGTTAGCTAAAACGGACGAGAAACATGTCAAGTGACATGTCATTGTTCTCATGAGGTCATGCTTAGTAATTTTCTTGAGGCCACAAGTTGACCTGACCTTTGACCTCTGAGTTAGGGCATTGACCTCAGCTAAAACGGAAGAGAAGCATGTCATGTGACATGTCATTGTTCTCAGGAGGTCGTGCTCAGTAATTTTCTTGAGACCACAAGTTGACCTGACCATTTCCCTTTAAGTCACCGCATTACCTTCATGGGGCAGAAACCTTATCCAAACCAACGTGTACCTGCACACAAACTTGTCGCATGATGTAGAATACATACTCATGGATTTAGTTGTAAGATAGATAGCAACTAACTAAACGCGCAATCCATGGGAACCAGTTACCGCATTTCTAGATGGTCACCCATGTCAGTTCTAGGAAAATTGTCCCCGCACGACTTGAATAAGTTTACAGGTCTCATAATCACCTTTCTCTATTGAACTTTTCCAAAATCTTATAGCAGATATGGCCAAGTCTCATCAACTTTTATTTTATCCAGTAGATCTTTTACATGTAATATTTATCTTATTGCCAGGAATCCAGCAACGCCTTTCTAGAGCAATAATATAATGTACTCTTTTATCTACAACGCTAGCCTTTTATCTTGTTTTTCATCTAGCAAACTAAGGAACACATTTTGCTCAAGGTTTCGGATTGCTAATGCCAAAGTGGCAAAATTGGTATGTCAAAATTAGCAAAAGGGCAACAAATTTTGGTGGTAAAATTGGCAAAATACAAAATGCGCTAGATGGTGATCAACGAAAATATAGTTAAATTGAGTTTTTTTCACGTATTAACCCTAAGTAAATCATACAAACTAGTAGATTAATTAGATTATATTATTTCTGAGCACTAGCGCAAAGGAAACAAATAATTTTACTGCAGTTGGATTACGCATTTTGCCTTTTGCCATTTCACCAATTTTGCCAATTTGACCAATGCCAATGGGTGCTTTGGTGTCAAATACGAAACCTTGATTTTGCGGGCCTCGCCCCGCTTTGTAGCTATTTAGTTAATTACTGCTACTACAAAACTTTGGGCCAGCTAGACCAGCTTTAATATTCCAACTTAGTTTGCTTGACAAAAAGTACAGCTAGTTTTAAGTCATTCTTATTCGTCAGCTTGTGTAGTCATTCAATGGTTTGAAACGGTAAAGCAATAGTAGTTATACTGCTAACATAAATCCGATATCGTTGAACTATACCCTTAAACTGAAAAGAGCACTCCGAGAATTTGTTTTTAATATTAAAATTTTTTGCGATTTTTCTACTCGTAAGGAATTCGTCAGCATTGCTGATCACATCAGTCCATCAGTTCAACGTGTTCTTGCAAAATTTTAAGGGACAATTGGTCATTTTGCTGATTACCGATCCTAATTTGAGCTAGAGCCTGTGTCAACGTCGTTGATCAATTGGAACAATCCAAAGTATAATAGTACTCTGCCGCATTATTCCTTCTGCAGAAAGAAATTGGAACCCATGATACCCAGAAAATTTATTTTCAATGTGATTCAAGTGGTTATTGGCGGCAATCCAAATTTGTTAAGCAAGAATGTTGAGTTGCTTGCTTCGGTTTTCAAGTTTGGTTTAAGGTTGCATTGCTGGAGTTCCGCATGTTACAAACCAAACGTGATTGCTCTTGTATTAAAACTCAGTTACTCCGAATTGCTATACATGAGAAGATTATGAGAGACGACAAATTCTACTCAACAGCCATGTCTGTGCGCTTATTTGTATTTCAACTTTCTCAATTCACATCATTTGAAAAATCACATAATGAGTATTGTCAAGCATACAAAATTAAATCCGCTGGATATGTCTGCACAGACTGCTACATTTCACAAAGCGGTAGAGTGAAGGTCCACGTGTTGTTCCCGCTTAAACAGTAGGGGCCAAAAATACCCGGACACCTGACAACCCCAACTTTAACTAACGATAACTTTGGAATGGGTTAACATTTTGCAATTAAAAAATTCTTGTTTTTTAGGTAATTTAATGGCCTTTAATGGAAACATATTAAACACAATAGATAGTATCAGGATTTGGCGTGTTAATTTTTAGCCCGACAAAAGTTCGGAAATTGGGTGGCACAATTATATAAAACCACTTAAGAATAAAGGTTGGAAACGAGTGTAAGCCAGAAAATAAAGATACTTTTAATAATTTTAATCGACAGGCAAATATATATTTTGCAATTTTATTTCGTTTTTAAAACCATTTGGACTAAATTACCCCGTGGGAAAATAAATCAAAGAGGCGTCAGTGGATCTGAGGGACATTATAGTTCAAATTCACTTGGGGATAAAAATGGACAACTACCGGCTAGGCAATTGTTCAAATTCTAAAGTCAACTGTTTTGAGATATAGTTAGAATCCACCAGGACACGGGTTCTGTTCAAAACAAGACAGGGAGAAGAAAAAAATCCATTCCATCGGTTCGCGAATTTCGACAAGTTTTGAAGCATACAACTATGACCCCCAAAGTTAGCGCTCCAAAACTGGTCACCGATGTCAAGCTAGTGTTTGATAAGCAGGCCAGTATTATAACGATTCAGAGAAAACTAAATCAGGCCGGATTGAAAGCTAAATCCGCCATCAAGAAACCCCTCATCTTCAAGCGAAACATGTTGAAAATGGTAATGTTCACAAGAGCTTGTGTATCGAAGGACAAATCGTACTAAAAAAGAGTCCTATGGACTTTTGAGTCCAAATTTAATGTCTTTGACTCAGATGGCTGCCGTAAAGTGTGTCGAAATTCAAAGCAGGCCTTAAAACTGAAAAATTTAAACCCCACTGTAAAGCATGGAGCGGGTTCAGTTTTGGTCTGGGGATGTATAGCTTCAAAAGGGGCAGAAAAGTTGAAAATCGTGGGCGGGACCATGAACCTACATGTCTACCAAGGCAAATTGTACAGAAAATAGAAAGATTCGGTACGAAAATTCGACCTCGGTGGACGGTTCATGCACAATCAGGACAGCGACCCGAAGCACACCGCAAAGTCAACACCCGAAAATTTCGAGAAAAATAAACTTTTCAAACTCAAATGCCTTCCCCAGAGTCCCGATCTGAGTCCAATCGAATTAAATAAAATAAAAATTATGCAAAACCCTATATTCAGTGTATTTAATTTTGCTGTGGATTTAAAATAATAGGTAAAACCAGCGTCATTTTCTGAGTTCAACTTTGTTCATCACAACCCAAACTGTCACACCACCTATTTAATATTCTAAAATGAAGGTAATCCAAAACATTCTGGTTGAAAATCTTCCAACGTTTCTAACAATTGCGTGCAGTCTTGTCCCCTGGTATCAAATCCAAACTCAGGAACCCACACAACCTGCATTCCGGCAGCTATTGCTCCTCTCACTCCGGCTAGTGAATCCTCCAGAACTAGCACCTTTAAAAAAAATACATTGCTGAATTTCTTTTGCTATTTACAACTTAATTGACACCGAAAACATTTCCATGTAAAAACTATATGACTTCACAGGTTTCATACAAATAAATAAACCTTGAACTCACATTTCTTGGATTTTCTGGCGCAACTTGAAATCGTGCCGCGGCAACTTGGAAAATGTCCGGTGCAGGCTTACCGTTCTTTACTTGCGGACCATTTGAGCCGAAAACAATATGGTGGAACAGATCAAAAACTGCCTTATGCCCCACCGTTTTCAGTTTAAAATTGGACATACATCCACTAGTTGCAATGGCAATTGGTATACTATTTTTCGTCAAATGACGAATAAGTCTCTCAGCTCCTGGCATGAACTCGACCCCTTTAAAAACTGCCGGATACTCCATCTCAATCTCTTCCATGTACTGGTCAATATTGATTGGAAGACTGCAGTATTTTATTATTGCAAATCCTGCATCTCTGGCTGTACGACCCGTTGCATGGGATTTTGCTTCTTCAGTGTATTCCGAACCGTACTTTTCACACAGTCTGCTTATTGCAATGTTGTATCTTGTTTCAGTGTCTGAAAGAAAAAAAAACAAATTTTGCGTATATATTTTTATATAGACAATATGAAAATAAGAAGTTCTTAATGGTAATACCAAACACCTAAGTTTACAAAAAAATCACCCAATATCAAGCCATCTAAATCAAATATGACGTGTGTGACCGGATAGAAATGCAAAGATCCCATTCTGGAATGTCAGATTAAAACTATTCGTTCAGATGTGGTGCGGAAAAATAGGAATTGGAGTAATTCATCTACTTACTTAAGCTGTGGCGAAATTAGAAATAAGAAATTGATGTGTTCATAATTGGGCATTCATATTGCTTTTCAACCACATGTCCAGCGTATGTATGTGCACAGCTGCATCCTCACGCCATGCCTCCCAAGGTTAGCTGAATGGGCTAGCCAGCACTTGAAAACTTGTGTCGCTTAAACATGTGACAAACCTGTTTTGAGGATTTTTGCATATAAATATTGCCTAGCTAATTTTAGTACTGGTGTATCAAAACAAAAGGCGCAGGGCAGATTTTATTATTGGATCACTCCTGTGCTGTACTGCAAAAAATACATTGGCCGGTTTCAGCAGAGACATAATTGTCGAACAAGTGCTTTATTTCAAGTGGTAACAAAATAAATACAATATATAATCTTGTATGCTAGGAGTATGAGAGTTTGGTGCGGCTAAACTAAACACGCATTTTAAAGTGTAAATGTGCTGCTTTAATTATTGTTCTGAATATATTGCGTTGGACTATGTATTAGATGTTAGAATAATTTTAAAAACCGTCTTATTATATTTTCATTGGCTCAAGTGAGTCATAGTAAAAGATTCAGCGCTTTTAGTTCGGAAAATTTTGCAAATTCTATACTAAATTTTTGTTGTTTTGCAATTAACATAACTACTTCAAATATGTTCTAGTAATCAAACAGAATTAAACTTTTTCACTATTACCCTATAATCTAATAGTTTTGCTCGCTAACTTAACTTGCTCCTCACCTTGTATAATTTGAGACATGTAATTTATATAATTTGCTTTGTGCTTTTTGTACTACATTCAGTTGCATGTTTACTTCTCCCAGAAAACTTTGTTGGCCAGTTTTAATTTTCCGTCATGAACTACTTAAAATGAAAAACAAAGAGTTGAAACATTTTTATTCAGGTTATATTACGTTACGGACTGGAAATCCTTACGGTAGTTCCTGTACTTGCAGTAAGAACGGTATCCTATCAAATAACAGAAAGCAAACTGAAGATGTCTCTTTGTCTTATTAAAAATTGTTGCCATCGCTCTTTTCATTAAGAATTCGTGCACATCACCGGACATACCAATTCATCAGTTCAGCGATTTGTGAAAGAATGGCAGAGGTATTTGTACTTAAGATTTATCAGCAAGTGTTCGATGTTCTAGTATTATACTTCATTAGTATAAGCACTGCTGCTACTTTTTATGTCCTTGAGTACCATAGGAGAGGGACCAACATTGTATTTAAAGCCGGTCCTAAATGTTGTGACTATGTTGTAATTTTCTTCAATAACGCTACCAGCAAGTTATGCATTTTTTTAAATTGGTCGTTAGCGAAAGTAATTAATCGATTAAATCGTCTCTGGAGAAGACTAGTTCGATTTAATCGCTTTTTACATCCAAATTAGCGAAAAGCGGTGCATTTATAAGTAAAGCTGATGTAATCCAATAATCCAAAAATGAAGAAACGGATAGCCAGTCTTAGTCACTTGTAACCCCGTAATATTTAATTTAAAGATTTAATAAATAAAATAATTTATCAATACATAAATCAGACTTGCCCAATACAGAGGGTAGGGCGGCCTATTTTGGCCACTATTAACCCTTGCGTAGGTCCCCAACCATGCGCGCTAGAAATTTGAAATTTGGACACTTGAAGGTCAATGCGATTCACAGTGCCTCCGAATTTTTGTGCGGTTGCCAGTTTTCAAAATGCCTAAGAAACATTTAGTTGAACTTGAAAACCTAGTTTGGCAAGTTTCCAAAGAAAATCTATCGTAGAGAAAATTAAGGGGTCAGGGGTCAAAATCTCCAAAACAGTAGTCTTCAACATAATCAACTGTATCGGAAAACGTCGCAACCACAAGTTGGTTGGACTTCCTTCCCCAAATATAGCCCAACACAGAAAAATAGGGGAAAGTGAGATAATTCGCAAGG
>JAAXYW010002050.1:0-17324 GCA_036851895.1 Orthonychiurus folsomi
ACATAGAAAAGCACAGCATAGCATACTACGCAAAATTATCCGAAATTATTTTTTTTAGCAAAAGGATGAGAATATCATTTTTAGCACCAAGTTGTGTTTATGGAACACTAAAACATCCATTTGGAATTCTAATTATGAAATTTGTTAATTATTAAAAATTAAACAAATTGGAAAGTCCAAGATATGCTTCAAATGTAGCAGTTTATCCGGATATGCTAGGCGCAATATCCGGATTTCAGTTAAACCGATATCCGGATATTATCCGGATAAATTATAACCGAAAAATCCGGATATGAATTCCCTAAACATAAAATTCGGTTTATATTTTGCTGTTACACAATGTTCACATTCTTTAATGCATAATGGTAATTCTTTTAAATTATAACAGACATGGAATCCTACACAAATGGAAGCATACATAAGTGGAAAAAATTGATTCGAGTAATACTCAGAATTGCATTCAAAGCTCCATATTGGCTTTGGTTGGTCTATGCCATCATGTATTGGTTTTTTCTTCGCTTTCCCACATTTTTGCATTCAATTGCGAGCACCGAGCCCGGAAATATTCTCACAAGTCACTCATTTGTTAGTTATGCACCCAACGGCCTAATGGCATTACCGGACACAGTCATGTTGGCATTTGGATGGAATGCTATGCTAGCTTTTGATATCCTAGCATTTATCATCTGATCGCAGATTGTTTTGTTTGTAAACCATGTGGAGGAGCGGGGAGACACGGATCAGAAAATTCAATTTGTCCGACACCTTCGAATCCTCATGAAACTCGTAAATCAAGCCCTGGCGAATTGTATAATTCTACATAGCATATTTGCCACCACAGTAATTCTACTACTATTGTATGGTAGTGTAGTGACAGGTGGAGACAACATTGTATTCCTTGTGTTCTTCCTGTCTCATTCTACTGGTTTAACACTTCGTATAATCTGCATTTTGTTAGTACTTGCTCATGTGGACGGGAGATCCAAGATATTTATTCAAAACATCAGGGAGGGTGCTGGCAACAAGGGACAATCTACAAATCTGCCCTCTTTCGATGTGCACCTAATGAGGAGGAAGATCCGTGCCCTTCGACCAGTTTACGTTTCTTCGGGTGGAATTTACAAAATTGATTATGATTGCTTGTACAATCTCCTCGGGTTTCTTTCCTCATACATTGTTACCATTGCAAACGTATCCCGATAGGGGAAATGCAAATATTTGGAGATATGTGAATTTTTCCGGTCGTATGCACTATAAGGTAGTACTATACGGTAGTATATATCAATTAAGGAGTAAGTTTTGGCCGCTTTGGCGGCGAGAAGAAGTCCACCATAGTAATTTGCCGAAGTTGAATACTAGATCCGCGGTGTAAAATTGCTGTTATTATATTACATTTCTAGTATAAAGATGTGTGGTTTTGAAATTTAAAAAATACTAAATAAAAAGGAAACACTTCGCCAAGTCACAATATTAATGATTGAAATTTTTATTCCTTGACTTTGACTTTGTTGAGGTCTGTGCACATTTAATTGAATCACTTCAGTTACTGTTTGTAAATAATATTGCTATTTTTAATTAGCTTGACGTCCAAGATCTCACCTTCTCAACTCAAACGGTAACGTTTTGTTCTAACGCATCGTGGTCAACAAATCATTCACACTTTTTTTTACAGCTCTCCTTGATCTTTGGTTATCGGGGCTGGAGACATTTTCGCTGGAGCATCATTTTACAAATTCAAAATACCACAGAGTATTGAATCCTTTTTTTGCAAATTCATTTGATGGTTTTTTGCCCTTCATCCTTTTAGAACTAGCTCTGACTTGAGGAGTGAGTATTCCAAAAGCTCAACAGATTTCTTTTAGACAGAATCATACACATACCAAAGTGGAATGTTTGCGTGCTTGTAGATCTCCTCCGAAACCACTGAACCGATTTTGAAGGTTGATAGGTTAAAATCTTCAGGAGGTCAGTAGGCATTTTGTGGACGGGGTCACAAATTCACTTTACCATTGACCTTAGCTAAGATGGAAGAGAAACATGGCATGTGACATGTCATTGTTGTCAGGAGGTTGTGCTGAGATATTTCCTTGAGGCTACAACTTGACTTCATCTTTGACCTGCGAATTACGGTACTGACATTAGAAGATATAAGTATTCCAGTGTGGTCAAAGATTTCGATTTGCTGAGGCATCAAATTCAGAAATATTTACTTATTTTTATAAATCCCCCAAACTGACGCTTTAAAATGAATCATTGGGGTCTGTCTGATGTGCTAGCTAACAAAATTCAAATTACTCGACGACATTCATCCAATTCAAATTGTTGCCAAAAATGAATGGGAGGCGTTGACAACTACACTATGCCGCAAAATTGATGGGGCAGAGACTTTCCGAAAGTTTGTGTGCTTCCCAAATAATAGCAGCAAGGCAAACCAATAATATTTTTTAGCCATATTGTACAAAATTTAATGGTGAACAAAATACCAAACTGAGCGAGCAGCAAAAAAAGTGTGGAATAATGAGCAGTATTTTTAAAGACTATACTCGGCTCTTCTATCAAGTGCCTCAACAATAACGGAGTCAAAAAGTGACATTTAATACTCACCACAGGCTAGGCCCCCGCAAAAATGAAAGCAGCGCTTATCCATACAAATATAGCCGGTAGTATATGCTTTATTATAGTTCCTTGAGTCGTTTTCTTTACGTAAGTGTCTGGAAATAATACAGAGAGAAAATTGTTGTAGTGGCTTTAGATATTTAATTGATAATGATAACCTAGAAACTGAAACTATACCTTGGATGTGCTCCACATTTTCGTTGAAGGATGGCCTGGGATGTGCTAATTCTTCATTCATATAGACGTCCATAGAAATTGAATGGGCCATTTGCACTTTGGAGGTCGGTGACTCAAATCCCAAGCTATTAATTACTTAGCATACTCCTAAAAATTAAGCCTGTCTTGTAATTTTAACTTAATACCAGTTAAATTTTGCTCTGGTGTATCGTGTGAGAGAATTAATGGTTTTGCATATCTGGCTTTGGTATCGCGGTTTTAATTTCAAATTGTGTTCAGAAGGAAAAATCTCATTATTGCCTCATTTGCTTTCTGGCATGAACTTTTTATAAATTTTGTATTTATATTTATAAATTTATAATTACTTTAAACATTAATTTACAGGTTAAGTTTTTTAATACAAATATTCACAATGTTTTATTTCAGTTTTATTTTGATTAAATAAAAGCCTGAGGTAGCTCCTATGTAGTAATGTAGTGTGTAATTGTACTTTACCGCAACATCTAGGGTCAGCTAATGCCAAACTTTCCTCTGAAAAGGACGGGGACTTACAGTGCAATTGCAAATTGCTATTGCTACACGTATAATTAGGAGATATTGCCCCTCAGGTTTTTTTGGTCTAAGCTAGTTCCCAATCCGTTTACACATTATCTGGTCATCAATCAGTCTTGGTTCCCCCAAACTGCAGATGAAGTTGATCCGCTTTTACAATCTTACCGACAATAGCCTTTTGCCATTCCGCCTTGTTCGTCCCGAACACTTGAAATCCTTCCCTTGTCATCTTCGACATCAGAGGCTTGATCAGTCCCACCGCCGGAACGATTATCCTAGGGGCTGAAATACAAATTAGCGATTAGCTTGCATTACACGGAGTTAACAACACTAGCACGTTTGGCCGCTGCGCGGGAAACAATTTTTTGCGAATAATAGGATAACCATTGATAATTAGCATCTGCTTCACATAACCAGGATAGTAGTTCTCCATGATTTGAAAAAATTCCACGTAAACTCCCAAACCTGCCGAGAATTAAATCAGCAGTTAAAATCGTTAATTGTCAATTATACATAATTGTCATGACGGAAGCTGCTTGAATAACTTCAAAATTACACAAAATCACTAACATGCAATGCAAGCATGCTGCCTCAAGTTGTAACCATGTGCGTCGAGGATGGCTGTGGCCAGATGAGAATCAGGTCCTTGAACCGTTCCATTTCCTATGATCCCAGATCGCTGGTAGATGCCCTGCTCTGTGAATTCCAATGACTGTGCATAGTAGCGGACGAGGAGGTCTCGTTTGCCTTGGACGATGAAGCTCCGCGTATCCATGCGGGCAATGAGGAGGGAAAGAACTGCAAATACATATAAGATTTTGATTCATTATTAATTATTAGTGTTGTTGATGAAATTCGTAAAGCGTTATCTTTATTTTTTAGGGTACGAAATTTAAATTTAGAAAATTTTAATTGGCTGACTTTTTGAAAACGGCGCAAAAATTTGTAAATTCTTTGAAAATTGTAAGAAGTACAAGCACGAGTTCAATGCGTGATAGTTCAATTCCAGGGATTTTGACAAATTTGAATCATGTAATTAAAATCATGCATACAATATGTATAATAAATATTTGCTAACAATCGCTAAATTGCAAACTTTGTAAATTTACCTAGGCTCCCTCGATTGTCCGTGCCATCAATGTAAAATAGTTTACTTTTCATATCGTATACTTCCTCATCCACGAGGCCGTCCACCTTCAAGTCTTTTCTCCATTTCAGGGCCTGTGTGTGAGAAATTGAATTTTTATAAAATTTCTTGTTATATTTACATATAATTTATAAAACCCGAAAATTCAAAGAAAGACGCTCTCTGGCGTAGTAGTACTTTCAGTAGCATCTCGCGGGCTGCCTTCAGGTCAAAATGCCTTGCCCTTAGCCATCTTATGAGGTAAATGTCCGAGTTCATGTAATCTCGGTAAATGTCATTCTTAACTAGGGCCCGGAACTATAGATTGAATTGAACATAAATATTAGTATTAATATTTTCTAAAACGCACATAAATAACATTCATAGATTTTAATTAACCTTGACCAGTGCAGCCTTCTCCTTTTCCGTGTAGGTCGGTGATTGGGCAATAGTAGCATGGATGAATAAAGTTGCAAAAATAATTAGTATGCACCACTTTTCCTGCACTTTGTGAAATAAAACCATTGTCCACTCCGGTCCAGTCTGAACTGTTGCGTTCAAGGTCGTGGTAACTCTGCTTTTAGTCCATTGATGCATACTAGACTGGGAAATTTTTTTCCCAGAATCACATCCTATTCTACAAATATTACATGCCGAAAGGAGAATTGGCTTGGAAATTATAAAGTTGTGCTGTGCATAATTAATTGTAGCCCGAAAAAACTTGTTTTCCTCAATATTGGGTATGGGATTTTTCTGTGGACGCAAAAAAGTCCTTGCGTATTACATGTTTCCCTGAAACCCCGTCCTAATAACATGAATTATCCCAAGATGTGTACGCTCAAATCCACTGCACTGGAACTGAGATCAGGGTCAAAAATTACTTGTAGGCGAAAATATGTAAATGTTCTAGCATTTTAGCTATGTAAACTGGATTTAGAGAAATTGAAGCGATTTAAGAAAAAGTATACTACTCGTGGGAACTGGCTCCTCACTTTTTGACAACTTAACTATGTTAATTAATGGTGATAAATAATTCGTTTTGGCAAGGAAGGTATCCACAAACTGTTGGCAACAATACGCTAAATTATCAGCATTTCCAATATTGCTACTCTAACTCTGGCTCCTGGCTTGGAAATCTACTATTCTTCTCCTAGCAAAAGCTTTTCTAATTCACTACACATTAATTACCAGAATTTTTTGATTTCTCTTGTGTACTTGTAGCAGATTTGCATTTGCATGCTTCCCTTATAACCGAGCAAATACAAAATGCTGTGCTTCAGCATATGGCACAAGTACTACTTTGGTGACAAAAATGGATTGGAATTTATAATATAGAGATAAATATTTATAATATTTATAATCATATTAAGTAGGCAGCAAGAATGTTGTGTCCTTGCATACGGATATGACCACATTAAATAGGAAGCAGGAACATAAAACAATACGATTTTTTAAAAATAAATTACACTAAATAGTGAAATACGTACATATCGTGAATAATCCAGTATTCAGTAAAATTAGTAGCCCGTTGTAAATTCCGAACAACAAAGATTTTTGAACAAAACTTGCTTCATTGGGTTGGGCTGCAAAATTCGTATTTTTCCTTACTTAGTTTTTTTTTACCTTGGCTGGCCTTATATTATTTGTCGTAAAAAAATTAATCGTGTTTTGTAGCAACTAGAATAAATCTAATAATACATTTTTCAAATATATATACCCCAGGTAGTCTAAAATTTTTGAGACACCCTGTTTTCCCATTAGAATTCATGTTGTTGGATTATTTTATTTTGCTTTCAAGCGGTATTCCCGGGAACCTCCTCTCTTTCTTGGTGAAATGGAACATGTAATAAATGCAGTAGTCAGCCAGCCATTCCTTTCCCCGTATCGTAACTTGCATAGATTTACATTTACCTTCCACCCACAATACAATGTTTAATATTCTGACGATGAAGGAAAGGAGATGAGTCTGGAATTACGGACAGTACAAGAGAAAACACGGCCGGCACATTCATTGCATTTTGCATTGTTCCCATTGTGAAACCTCCACTCTGACGGACTGAGTTAAACAAATAATCCTCATCTTCATTCCAACTCCAAACAAAGTACAACACAAAATGAAATGAATTACAACAATTGGATTTGGAATGGCAGGCCGTAAAAAACTCATCATATTTCCTTCACCATAATGTGAAAATGGAGCTGGGAGCGCGAGCGTGGGGAAATTTCATAACGCGGCGCGGCGACCCACGTGATATACTGTATTTAAATGTCAAACTACCGCCATTGCTTTTGGGAAAAGGAGTTGTGGAAATTGTCAAATTTTCTGAAAACTAATATTTATTTTATGTACAGCAGCCGGCCGGAATACAGCAACTTTGATCCAGTCTACAATAAATCATGAATTAAATCCATTTATATTCTCTGAATTCAGCTTTTCATTACTAAAACTAGGTATACTCCACTAAATACCGTATAGATTGCATATGGTACGGTAATACATAGGCTTTTAGCCTGATTAAATTGACAATTCCTGATATCCACATCCAAACCAAAGCCAAAGGCCCATCCAAAATCCAGACCCGTTAATTTTAATCAAGGATCCAGCTCTCAGCTAAGAAACTTGTGTTTCAAAATGATTTAATTATGATTGCGGATTTTTGTACCATATTTTTTTAATTTGGCGGTTTCCCAGTTAAGTATTCAAAGGAATGTCGTTTTTGTAGTAACTTGCATGTAATTATTGTAAATTTAAATGCGGAAACTGTGTTTTCCCATGATGAATTCGTACGTACGTCAAAAGTTTTCGAAGGAGTGAGTGTAGTCGTGCCGTGGAATTTTATTGATCCCTCGCCGGACTTCCGTCCACATTCTCCGTCCAAGTGCGGAATTTAATGTACTTTGGAGTGCGGAAGTTACATGGATAAGTTTGGATCCAGTTAATCCCCTCGGGCTACATTTCCTTCTGCATAAATACAGTAACAGATCCTGGAAGGAGGGCGCACGTACGTATGCGAAGAAACGTGTTGAACAGCATATGAGTCATAACATAAACTTGATTTACGTCACAATCGTAAAATGGAGACTTGGAAATTAAATTTATCGTCTGTAAACGCATATACACATATTGTTTTTCTACGAGCCTAAACCCGAAAGCGGGTGGGAACAGATTGTCCTTCAAATTAATTAAATAATTATTTATTTATGCGGGATATCGTGTATAATTTCTGAATAATTACTCAATCAAATACTTATTAATTACTGACTCTAACTCCAGTCGAATTAAGCCCAAAAACTTGGCGACAAAATTCAAGTAGAAAAATCCGCGCCGCCTGCTTTTTCGTGGTCGACGGACGCGGAATAAACTCCGTGCCGTCTGGGTTAGAAATTTGTCATCACTGCTGCTGCTGTAGGAGGTATGTACATACGCCGCGGAAAATGTGGAATAATTTACGGGGATCCCGTCCAAGTAATGAATGTAAATCTCGTTTTGAATTGGCCTTTGTTTTATTGCCGGGGATGGCATGTAATGTCCCGCGACTCCCTCATAAAACCCGGCACGGTGCTGGGCTCGACTACGGCTCCAAGCAAATTCCGCTTTCCGTCTTCCTCGGACGGATGGACGGACGTGGATGCAAACTTTTTTTTTATCGCGAGACCAGAAAACAAAGTCATAAAATCCTGCCATTTTGTTACATTACGTAATTCCCATTTTATTTTATCAGAAAACGAATGAATTCCAAGCTGCAGCTGCGGCTTGATATAAAATGGCATGTACAAGATGCACACATGCCTGGGTCAATTTCTTAAATTTGTATGCTTATGTCCATGTGCTGTCCCAAATTAAATGAAATAATTTATTTTTGTGATCCTTGTTTGATTTGCAAAATACTAAAATAAAATAGCATGGGAAACTTTTCACATTCATTTCTCTGATCATATACTCTCGGATTCTGAGAATTTATCACAAAAAAATTATTGCAAAAAGGAGCGCAAAATTTTGACCATAATGTACTGTTACACTACTGACCGTACTTACTTGAATCAAAGCTAACAAGAAAATTGGTCGTCATTTAGACAACATCCTTCTGCCGCGCCGCTGAACTGACGCACGAAAGTTCCATTATTTTAATAGTCTTGTTTTTATGTTACACGTTACAGACAGAGGGACAACTGACGCGGTCAAACCTCGCCACGACCACGACCTCAATGAAAACACAAACTATTTGTGTACGTGCATTGATTCACGATCCAACATGTTTTTCATTCGAAAAATAATAATTCAGCTCTTTCTTTTTTTCCACATTTTCCGGAACACTGTGCAAAATTACGCAGTGAACCAGGGGAGTCGAATCGTGTTTTATTGCATATGCATAAGGGACCCAAATCTTGCTGTAGAAACTGCATGCAGGATGGTAAATCCTTATTTTTAGTCATGAGTGTCTACAATACAGTGTGTTTCATTTATAGAGTGACATTCAACACAAAAAAATTAGCCGTAGGTTTGGGATTAGAATCTTCAGTTAAGAATTAAAGAGACGAAAAATTGGACTAACACTTTGTTAGATTTAAATTGGATTATTTTGAAAATGTCAGTCGGCCTGGAAGTCATGGTTTGCACGAACAAAAAAAACTAGTTGTTTTCAGTATGAATTTTCTTCTTTGAACACCATTTAGCACTATAATCGTCAAAATAAAAAATTTATTCATTCATCAGTCAATAAAAAACCATATAGTAGTTCTACTCAACCGAATTAGTATTTGATGGATAGGTGGAACTGAAACTCTAATTTAAAAACATTATGAATTCAACGGGCATTTAAATGTGACGGAAGTCGCAGATGCTGTATCTGATTCGATGGATGTAAGAATAAGATGAGCTCCTAACCTAAGAGGTGAATTATTTTTCTTTTCAAGTGATTCTCTGACAATGTAGATAATATCCTGAACAGGAATTCTTCTCAAATTGCACGAGTGGAAACATTATTCTTGGTTCCATACATTTATATAACAGTATTATTGTGTGTACTGTACAATACAATAGTCCTATGCACATGGCTCTTATTTTTAAGATTATTTCTTCCATAAATGAAGTAAATTTACCTTACCACCATGCCGCGCCGTTTCAAATTTATTTGTGATACAAAATATACGATGAGTTGAACTTTTCATTCATGTCCATCCATCCGTGAGATTGGATCGAGTGCGGGTGTAGATATGTATGCAATCGTTCATTCAGTTCATTCCATTGATTTAGTTGACAGTTTCAATTAATCCGGGCGTGGCTAATCCCCTCAGCTCCCATTTTCTTGAATNCGGGCGTGGCTAATCCCCTCAGCTCCCATTTTCTTGAATTCGTTGATCTTTCCAAGCAAAACGCCGTACCGTACAGCGCAGTGTAGCGCCGTGCCGTGCCAGAGGGATCATTTCGCACAAAAAATCACAGTGAGACGGCAAAATGGGAAATCCTCACAATAAGAGCAAAGTCATCGTCATTATTTGCATGCATCAAGTAGGGCAGGCGGACTCCTAGAGCGCCCTTCCATTGTGTAATGGAATTTGGACAAAAAAGCAAAGGATCTTCTCTTCATTGCAGGACGGGATGATATTTTTGATTAATTCACATTAGTATAAATTAGGGCATGGTCATTGCCCAGTGCAGTTCAGAAATAGCATAAGGTTTTGTTTACTTCTGCACCTGCTCTATTTGTGCTCGTTCGTGTCCTGCGCATGCGCGGACTCCAAACGTTTTGATTCCATTCAGATAAGCCATAAATTACATAGCACGTTCAGGAAAGAAATGTTATGACAATTCTTCCTAAATAATGAAGTGCAATTATTCTTCACAATCACAGTATATTTCAAGTCGGCGTCGGAGTGAGTAACGCAACGCTGTGCTGTGCTGGATTGCAAGTGACGTTCTCACGTTCAAAAGTAATTAGCGGCAATCGCTCAAACACTATTTTTGCATGTCTTGGTCGCGGGTTGGACATGTACCAAGTACCTGTGTGTTGCGGTATCGTGTACCGAGTTACATTGTTGAAAATTGTAAGTGTGGATGTGTGAAAGAATATGTTAGTCAGTCTGGTGTGGATCCAACGCCAACACAAGTGAATAAGTTAAAATGCGTGAAATACATATTAAAATGTAATAAAATAGCGTAAATAGTTCATCACAAAACACAAAATGGAAATAACCCCTTCCTTGGATTTTTCATTTGTGGCCCTATTTTTTGCGGTTAAGCTAATCAAAGAGGTTAGTAGATGTCATGGTTTGTTTGCTAGTATTACGTTTATTTTAATTAATTAATCTAATCATTACTAATTCCAAGCTCAAAAATTATACGTAGTATATGCAAAAGTGTGGATCAGAATTTGAATTGGATAATAATTTTATCCCCTAATTATTGAACAGGCAATTTCCCAAAATTTCATACACAGCTGCAATGACCCCTTGCTTTTGCTTCACATACCAAATTTCTCTCACACATATTGTGATCATGCATGTGGACCAGCATTTCAACCTGGACTTGCTCCAGCCACATGCTCCGCTGCTGGAGATTGCCTTTGTCCATGTACTGCGGATCCAACCATTGTAAGTTACCTCAAATTTTAATTTTTAAGTTTAAAAACACACGCAATGCACAGAGCAAAAATGAATTGGAAATTGTATGAACTGCTTCTAAGCCGATTGGCTAATCAAACGAGAAATAAACTCTGTGAACAGTGGTCTTAGCGCTGACGCTACACTGAGCACTCCATTACACTCATAAAGGATACTAGCATTACTCAAGTTAACCATACACAGTGACAGTCTTTAATCTCAAATTGTACACACTGCAAATAGTTGAGTATTGAGTCTAGTTGACAAAAAATACTGAACTAAAAGTGAAACACGGTATACACTTGATTTATATGGAGCACACGAATCCATGAAAACATAAAATTTTAGGCTCAACCAACGTATACTTACACATATTCATTCATACAGGATTGAATGTAATCGGAAACTGAACAAACCCATGCCGTTGCCATGAGATCCAATGTTACAAATAACTTCTACTCATCCAATTCTGTGTATGCCTTACACAGTGAAATTTAGTACACTAAAAGCGTTCCAAGACTTGTTAAGTTTTTCAAAATTTTATCCAGTAATAGTTGTAGTTCAGTTCATAAACTACAATTTGATACCAATCGACTCTATGTGACAACGGCAAATCTACGTCGATGCCATTTCAAATATGCATCACCATTTCCTACACACCTTTGAATTACCGCTCTGCTAGTGTTGCTAGTACTCTTGTATTTACAAACATTTAATTAGCATGGATAATGTTGGATAGTCAAAAAGCGATTTCGGAGGAAGAGGAGAGCCTGCATTTGCTCCGCTTTTGATCCGAGTTCTTCCAACTAAACTCAATTAAATATCCCTGCATGTGCATATACTACATTGATTTATAACGTCTTCAACGCCAACCAATTGCCAATCTTGCTGGCTACCGAACTCGACGGAGTTAGCACACAAAGATCACATTCCCAAATTTACAAATCATTCTGACAAAAAAGGACTACAGAGCACTCGCCAACGACGCACTCTGCCCAACTTAAGCAACGCGGACGCTATGATATAGCGACAGGGTTAATAAATGAGTTTCTTTACGTCATAATAATAGGACCCTGCCTTGCAGTGTGTGTGGAGTAACATTATTTCTATGGTACTTTCTACATGAACGGAAAACGCATTGTGTCTGTCACTCGCATCTCTTAATTACATTACCTTCAATTCACATCCAATCCATAGAGGTATGCCACAATATATTTAAAGTGTTGGCGACTGGAGTGTATCAGTTTATCCGTGGTATTTTCAGTCTTTTTTCCCTAACTTATTATCTTGTCTGCAATTCTATGGTTTACTTTAGTAACCACACCATAATATATCAAACATTTATGTGCTTATACTACGCTTAGGTCAGCATCAACAGAAGAGAACATACAATCAGAGAAATACGCACGTTAATGACACGAATTTGCATAGTCATGAATGACTTCATGAATTGCTGCATAATTGCATTAGTGCTTTAAGGGGGATTGTTGTTTTCCTCTCTTTGATCCTCCCAAATTTGACATTCAGTTCCTTTGCTACATTCCAAGGAAACATTGACTGAATCATTTCATTATTTTTAAGCCCGAAGCCACATTCGATCAAGACGTCTGCCCCCCTTATTTCATGGATCCTATTGAAAATGACCCAACCGTGCTTCCAAACTGCATTGCCAGAATGTCAAGCCAATTGTGGGACTCCTACAGCCATGGCTATGATTTGTGGTGAAGTTTACACGGGCCCAATACCACCCACGACGAATGGCTATGCTAAAGTTTGTGTTTGCATTTGTCCAAAATCCAGTTGTTTTCTTACAACGACTACTACTACGACTACAACAACAACTACTACTACCCCTGCCCCTACTACAACAACAAATCCAACAACAACAACTGCAGTTGCAACAACGACTACGACGCCGACTGCCGTGACCGTCACTGCTCTAATTAAATACCCACATCCCTTGATCAAATGGAAGAAAAAGAAATGGATACTTAAAATTATAGTTAAAAAAGTATTATGGCTATTTGCTATCCTTAAAGTGTTTCTTATCAAAATTTGTTTGTGGTATGTGTCTGTTTTATGGGTGTATTACATGGTGGGGAGTATTTGGGAGCCAATTAGTGCTATTATTCATGTGTTGACTAAGGATAATTAAATTGTACTGAAATAGTCATGTTAAAATTCAAAGTTAGAGGTATTTCAGGCAGAAATATAAATTGCAGTGTCTGCAAAAGTGTATGCCTTAGAAAATGTCCACAAAATGCAATAGGGATCGGAGATTCAGTCGTATTTCAGCTTTTGCTGTTTGTTCTTTAAAAGGAAAACATTTATTTTGTTTCATGGCAGAGCACACATTGAGGTGTTTCGTGTTTCTGTCGAAGACCGTGATGGGATTTATGGATTTGATACAACATTGGACGACGGTTGGATGCGGTGCTCTTTTCTCCTTCTCAATTCCTTTACGGTGGTGTAGTGAAATAAATCCAAATAGCCACTGTATTATTGTATTTTTATTTATGCACCGTGAAGAAAGTCCCATATGATCTTCTCATCAAACGACAAATACAGTACACAGGCTAGGCTAGTGCTTGTGTGTGCAAAAATCTAAAAAATATTGAAAAGGATAAAGATCGCGACACGCGACGCGAGATGAGAAACGCGCGCGGCGCAGGTTAAGTTAAGTTCATTGGACCAGATACGCCAACTCGACGTTATGAAGGAAATGGAATTGAGAGAAAAGAAGGGAAAAGTTCGAGGAAGAGGGAATGAAAATGAATATGATGGCTTAACTTATTTCCAGTCCAATTTCCTTCCCCTTATCCTTGTTTCAATATTTATTTGCCATATCACAACCTGGTGGCGGCGGGCCGAGGTCAAAGTGGACCAAATCTCAAAGGATGACGACGATATCAAAAAACGAGATCCCTTTCTCCTTATTTGTTTCGACTCAACGACCAGAGTGCAATTCTTCTGTCGCGCGTACGTACGCGGAGGAGTGAATTTATTTTACAATTTCCAAGAAAACTCACTCTGATTCTTGGATTGCATTAGACCATGCCCGTCGTAGCCATATCTATAGTTTCAGTAGCCAAAATTTTAAACTGAGTTAATAAACCTTCTGCCTCGGGTCTTAAACATTAGAGGCACGGGGTTAATATTTTTGTATCTATGAATGTTATGGAGTTAACACGGATTGAAAATGGCGTGCGCTAAATTAAAATTAACCACTAAAAATGTAAATGTTTATTTAAAAAATCGCATTTCAATGAAATATGCTGACGTTTGGAATTAGACCCGCATTTAAATGTTACCAAATTAATGTTAGTTGTCCAAATATCGTGCTAGTCAACAATAAGCTTTATCTTTACTATAAAACGTATTGAACAATTGCCACGTGGAGGTTTGTTTCCAGTAAAGATGAAACATAGAACAGAATAACCGTTTTCTTCACGCACTTTCTCTTTCCACTTTCCCTCTGTATTGGATAGCTGGATGAAACAAAGAAAGTGAGTGTAATTACATCTCCATCCCTCAAAATGAAAAATCGTTCCTCCCGTCCCCCCTTTCCTCCCATTCTCACTCTGAGCATTAAGAAAGATATGGCCATGGCTTGGCATGGGTTGAAGGCGAGCGTCTTTTGTATTGCTCGGCTGCAAGGAATTGCCATTGCCACCCAAACTTCCGTCCGTCTTCGTCTTTGCGCTACGTACGTATGGAATTCTCTTTACTTTTGGCACGGAGTGCAGAGGTCGTGGAATTTAATTGACATTCCAGACCCGTCCTTTGGTGACATTGATGGTTTGCCATTCCGGAACATACGCTTTGTCAGTGGCACAGCCTTTCCGGCCTTTGAGGTCATCCGTATTCAAATTTAAGATGATATTGCCATTGCCATGCACAGCGCTCGGCGGCTGACTTGTTTATGTTTACTTTTAACAAGAAAGTTTCGCGAATTGTGAAATTCCGCATTTATCCACATAAAACGAATTGCAAATACAGTTATTTGAATAAAATAAAAATTGACAGAAGACACGCCATCATTTTGTTACTAAAAGTTAAGAATGAGCATTAATTTTGCTCAATTTGCTTATCAGAATTTGAGCTGAAGGATTTCCTCATCATTTATTTTGCTCAGCTTCATTTCCCTGCCTGCCTGGCATGTATAAATCCACAATTCGTTCCTTTTCAGTCGACAGTGAATTGAACAATGGCATCCAGCTACTATTTAAACTAAATTGTTTTTGTGGGGACATCTTAAAATGCCTTTGGAACCCATCATCATTACCCACAAATGCCCTCATCTCCCTTTTGCATATCCTTAAGTACGTACAGTATGTACGAACCAGACTATGAAATCTCATCCAAAAGAGGCGGATTGAATGATCAAGTCTACCCATATCTCAATGTCACCCTGGAGAGTCGATCCCGGATACTTTTGGCGGGGCGGCAGGCAATCTTCATATATTTTGCCTATGTTCGGAGAAACTGATTACCCGTCTGTCACCCGAGTCGGGAGCCGTAACCCTTTGTGTACACATCTTTCCCTCGCACCATAACCTGATTTATTTTCCCCTGAAGGGATGTAGGTGAATGGAGATTGACTTGGGGTTAAGATGAAATTTCCTTTCAAAATTGGAGAAAGTACTGGGTGAGGAAAGCAAGCGCCTGAAGATGAGGAATGATGCTTTTCTTACTATGTAATGTGCGGGGAGAAAGTTTAGAAAGTACATGTATTTTCAACAGTAATTTGAATTGCCACCTTACATTTACTTCCCAATTTTGATACGCATTAAAGAAAGTACGCGGGAATGTGATACAAAACGAGATCCGCTGGAATTCATTAAGCTTGCCAATTACGGGAGAATCCTGGCCTGTGTGCTGTGCGTGCAATTCCCTTTGTATCCCAGGATCCAACTTGGACTCACTCCGTATGCGGGTTGCAGCAAAAAAAGCATTTGGGAGGAGAAGAGTGTTTTGCGCAGTGCCGACGTCGGGTCGTAAGGGAGAAATGGAGAAAGTCTCGCCGAAATTTCATTCCCATTCCTCACGAGACGACCCAGATGAAAATCCGAGGTCCGGGATCCCCTGCTCCGGAGTATGGATCTGTAGGTCGCCCTACCACGACGACGACGACGACGACTCCTTTTGCCCACCAGCAAATAATAATTTCATACTTGTTACGACTATGGCAATGGCAATTGCAGGAGCCATGCTGTCAGCCGAGTGAAAGCAGTGAAAGCACACGCGCTGCACGAAAGGACGTCGTTCCCCATTCATTAGCCACCAAAAATAGTTTTAGGACGAATGTAACTGGGAGTGGAGTGTCATGCAAACGGATATGAGTACATATTAGATAATAATATCTTAGCCTGGAGGGGACGAACGTGTCGATTGAATTTTTGTAACTTTCCTTTAAATCACACGCGCTGCACGAAAGGACGTCGTTCCCCATTCATTAGCCACCAAAAATAGTTTTAGGACGAATGTAACTGGGAGTGGAGTGTCATGCAAACGGATATGAGTACACATTAGATAATAATATCTTAGCCTGGAGGGGACGTACGTGTCGATTGAATTTTTGTAACTTTCCTTTCCTGTGTGCTGTGTTGTACAGTCCTTTGTGTATCAAGCTGATGTGTGTATGCCATATCACAAAAGTCAAAAGTGATCTCTTCTCTCGTCGACGTGTCAGTGCCACTACATCAAAAAGGTAAGCCAGATTTGTTAACGGCAGATTAAACTCGCAGGGGATAGGGCACTGAGGTGGGAAATATTGATGTGACTTGCTTTGCTTTGTGAATTTTTATGATGGAAGTTGGATCGTGGCAGATCAGTCATCCGCCTGGAGGAATCAGGTCTCCGCGATTTGCTCCGTAAAAGCAAAGTGAGCTGCTTGAGTTAAGTGTTTGGCTTTTCAGGTGTGTTTGACAGGGTTGAGTGAGCTTTCCTCTTTCCCATAATCGCGGATTGACTGAATCCCACTTGACAATAAACCAGATCTAGACTCCCTGTGGTACGGTACGAAGATGTGTTACTGCAGATAAATCTGGAATTTCCAAGGAAAATAACTTTAAAAGATTGCCTGGAGCAAAAAAAAACTACAGGAACTGATTTCTGAACGGGCAGGCACGTGCCACGTTTGCCTGCTCCTATTTAGCCCATTAGCAATAGAAATACACATCGGAGGAATTGTAAACAAAACCCAAATAAAAAGAAAGTTTGCCAATTTGGTGAAAGTTTGGGAAAGTGAAAG
>JAAXYW010002051.1:0-17321 GCA_036851895.1 Orthonychiurus folsomi
GCTGAACTGTACATTTCAGTTACACCGTCATCCAAAACCAAATTATACTAACTGCGTAATTTAAGAGTGTGATACATTGCAATACATTACGCATATCCGAGTGGCTTTACAATATAGATGAAAACTTCGTAACTTAAAAATCATGTATGGCAAGTAACGCAATTCAATAACACGAACTGAACTCATCTTCAGCGGCACAGTTGAGATGTTAAACACTTTAATCCCTCCAAATTGTAAGAGCCAGGCAGTTCAGGAGGAGCAAATTGCATTCTATCAAACCAACCATTAGCATTGGAGTCACGTTTTGAATTTAATTGAATTGATATGCTCAGCCAATGAACATATAAAGCAATTGGGTGTGTTCGCGTTGAGTTCTGCAAAATGAGTCTTTAATTCGGAAGGAATAATAATTTTGACTTGACTTGGGTGCCAAGTGCCAGCCAGCCAATGTATTTTCTTGGAATTAAAACCCAGAGACAGGCAAAAATAGGAGGAAGACGTTCTGCAGATAACACATGGTATTGGCAGATTACTCCTTAACACCAGCTTAGAATTCAGAAAATGAAAGGATCTACGTAACATTCGGATCATAATTTTGATAAAGCATTTGACATGCCGTCGAAGACAGTACGATACGAAGGAAAGATATCCTCGAGGGTGGGTGCGGTGGAATACGTGGGTTCAGATTAAATATTGTGATCACGTAGTCACGTAGCATAGGCCAGTCGACATCCTCGAAGAGCATCAACGTGTAACTCCAATTGTAGACTTGGTGCATTGGCTTCCAACTGAATAATATGTGGAATATGTGTGAATTGGCTTCACAAATCGCTTCGGCCGAAAGGAAAGTCGCGATTTGTGCAAAGTACTCAATTTTATTTTGACGGGCTAAAGCTGTGTGGAATTTTGAGATACTGCTGTTGCTGTGCATGTATACACATGTGTGATGTGTAGGGACTTGAGCTGCACGTGTAAATTTGCAATCCACAGAAAGAGGAGAGAGTCGAGAGAGTGCAAGAAACTAATGAAGGAAATGGGTAGGGAACTTCAAAATTAAATTAATTAAAAATAATAATAATAAAATGCCACTGAAACTAACAAAAATTTAAATTTTGGGCAATTTTTTAAATTCATGTGTGAATTATGCTGCTCCAAAGGTCACACAATTTCCTCAGAAACCATTAAATCATATCTTAATGTCTCGTATAGTAAGACTGACGAGAGTAATACCAGATTTTAGATAAGTGCAAAACTTTACTTTTCATTAAAATTCACACTTTAGTTTTTAAAAGTTGTTTTGTTGCAATTAATATTAAACACAACTCTCCACTCCTATGCATGTCCACAATATTAAATTTGAAGCTCCACTTCTGAAAATGTTTATGAAGTGAGACGTGGTGCGGTCCAAAGTGAAAGTTGTTTTTCCAGCCACAGTTCTCCAACTCAAGTAGAAGTCAGTCAAAGTGTCAAGTACTGAGGGATCTCATTTAAGTAACAGGTTTCTTTTCCACGTGACAGAATGAGCCTTGATGGATTTGAAGAGGGGGGAAGGTGTTTTTAAGGTGAAGTGGAAGGAAGTGATGAATCCCTCCGGAGTTCATCTTTACACCTTGGAACGGGCACAATCCTAAGGAGTTGTTTGCTTCCTCCTCCTTTTCCTTGGTGAAGGATTCCATCCCTCGGAAGGAAAAGCATTCATCAGAGTTTCTCCGTGTCACGAGTCTCTGAGGAGAGTCAGTCCATTAATATGATGAGTTCCCTCCCACATCTTCGTCACTTTCCTCAACTTCTTCAAAACACTTCAAGCACGAATCCACGAAGGAATTCTGACGAACAAATATGGGCTGTCTTAAATTATAAACTTGTGACGGGTGTAATTAATTGTATGTACTTTTCAGGATTCATCACCCATGGCCAACTTGATGGGATGAAAATTTTGCTACGATACAAAGATTTGGACTAAGTCAATGCAATGCAGCGGAATATCTCTACCTATTTTACTCTTAGTGCAAGGGAGTCCATAATAATTATTTGAAGCGTCGTTGAAACAACAATTTTGATTGGTGTCTTGGTGTGTGAGAATTTTGTGTGTCCAATCGCCGAATAAGCACTCATTACTCATTCATTCGTTATAAAAATATCAACTCATGAATTGGAATTCCGACTTAATGAAATAATAATATAGCCAAGTTTTAGATTTTGCGAATCAGAACTACTCTTTTAACAAAAGCACAAAACCAAATTTATTGTGCTAAATGTTTAACCCTTTAATCTTAGCGACAAGTTCTTGTTTTAATGGATTTAATTAAAAGGTTTAATGGATAGAACGAATCTTATCATTAATCCAAACCAAGTCATTTTTGTAAGTAAACCGAAAAGCACATCCTTTCACTTTGGCTGTAGTTCGAAATTAACCTATCCTTTCTTTTTTGAACTTTTCGCTGAGCTGGCCGGAACTCTGCCATAATCATAAACAACTCTACCGATTCAAAAGTCAAAGACTGAGGCTAAATTATGATCAGAATTATTCGAATAAATTGAATTTTGAATAAAATTCAGCACGACTGTAACGACATAAGACAATGCTTCGAAGTCTATGTTTATTCATCCAGCAGCTGCGGGGTGGCGCACTTTATTTGCACTTTAACAATGAATAATTTTTGGAGGTACTGCTGAATTTAACTCAAATACCATAATCACATAGGTAAATTAAATATTATTTACTCGACGGCGCTAACTAATGGACGACAATTTAAGTGTCTTGCACAATACTTTATTTGCTCGAAAAGGAAAGTATGTTTATTAAATTTATTATCCCATTACATTTTCATCAGTTATTGAACTGCCTTGGATAAAATTTAATGTAATAATAATTGTTCCTTTGTAAAGTTATAAAACATACATGTCCATTTTAAAGCGAAGCGTACTAAAAGTCCGGGAGAACCACTCCTCTAATACACATAACTTGGTCGCCATTCCAAAACTTTATGTCTTCCTGGATTTTATTATTGTACAAATGAATGGAAGCCAACGGCAGCGAAGAAGGATGGGAGTCATAAAATTTTATGATTATTCTCGTAAAATCGGACTTGAATATTTTATCCGTCGTACGCACCGTATGTCGATTCGATTTTGCAATGAGGGTTCCGGAAAGCCATTGTAAGACAGCCATAAAGTTTAAGATTCGCAAATCACCTTGAGTAACGCCAGCAGCACTGCAAAGATAACTAAAATTTTCATTCTTAGAACGCAATTAGTCGCTGAAATGGAAATGGATTAGTCATTTATATTACAAGATTAACAAAATGGGTTGTAAAATAATATTTCTACTCCAAGATTCAGAGCAAGGCAAATTTGTATATCAATCTTGAATTAAAAAAAAAACCTGAGTTAGCTCAACTTCTGCAATATGTTGCAATGTTAGAATTCAAGTGAATGACATGCCTCGTCCAAGTCTGATATTTCGCACGGATTAAGCTGGGTCCTTGACTTTCGTGACTTATTAGATATGGTCATGAAATTAAGTTAGGATTTTATGTGGCATTTGCTCAATCAGATCAAAACATAATTTACACCAAGTGGAGCAGAAAACGTGACCACTTCATTACAGTCAAAGCTGAAAGAAAGCGTGAAGGCGGTCACATTTCATTTGCAGATAAAAAATGAGGGAATGAAAGCTTAATATTTCCTCAACCACCAGCAAATGTCACGGTCGGTCAAAGTGCAGTCAGTACGCAAAAATTTTGAGCCCAATCCAAAATGATCCAAAATTGTTTAAATTTTGAATGTTGATTGATTACTTGTACCTATCATCAACAAACTGTTTTTACATTTAGTAAATACATTCCTGAATTAATTTAAGTCAAACGACGCCGAAATCCTCAACACGAAATATCGGTTCGTCAAATACTAACAGAAGGAAATTGACGGAGCTCAAAAATCGCCAGCTTCATTCCTCCATAATTTCATTTGCTGCCCGCCTTTCCCAAGTTTTGATTGAGTAATGACTTTATGTGCCGTGAAAACTTACACGGAATAAGTTAAAGCGTGTGATTTATAGGGTGGCAGGGGAAAGAGAAGCCAAGCACGCCTTGGAATATTTCTCTTTTGACCGACTCAGCTTATCAGGGGGAGCAAAATGTGTAGGTTTTTTTGGATGGTGGAGTGGAATGATGGATCAAAGGACTCCGTGTGGTTGGATTGGATGCATTTTCTTCCAATTTTCACTCCAGGAAATGGAATGTGGAGCGGAAATGTTCCCCTTCAAAAGGAGAAAAGGGCCAATGGACGAAACAAAGGAGAATTCTTTTAGGACCCGCTAATGTTAGTGTTGCCACATTACATTGCAAACCAAGCCAAACGCGGGCAATTCAAAGTGATCTTTGCCAACCCTCAAGCCATGCATGCTCGGACTTGTAAAACAATGAGACTTGGTTTACATCATTGAATTTTTATTGAATTCTGATTAAGGGGGACGCCGATTCCAATAAGCAGATTATGTGCATCTAAATTTAAGTTAGTAAGTAGATGAGGTTCGCATGAAGTTCTGACTATGAGTTCTCTTTTGAGACGTTTTTTTATGTCTAATATGTTAATGGCGTTCAGTGACGATTAGCAAAACTCCAACAGTTTATGTTTATTAACTTAGTTTATTAACCCATGACTTATTTCATACGTCACGTTTTCGGCAACAACAATTCTAAAATGTATTTGACAATCATAAAATAATTTTGGGGAGAAACCACGTATGCATTATGCGTGTATGTGCAGCACAGCACAGCTTGTAAATGCATTCACATATGCACTTCAGTACATCACTCATAAATATCATTTCCCCAATGGCACGCACACCAGGAGAACACAGGATTGATAGACAGGCACCTGGCAGGTTTTGGGGGGAAGCAGACATTTGGCAGACCAAATGGATGGATGTGAGGGTGAATAATTTGACTTTGACATTGGACAAAGATGCATTGTAAATTGTACAGGAGGGGGATGTTTTCCTTTTTACTTAATTGAGAAGCCATCACCGTCACAGCAAACCCACAACTGAAGCTAATGGAGAGTAAATGAGGTTTGTATAATTAGCACTTACGGCCCGAGCCCGACGCTGCGCTGGACATTCACGTTTCGCGGTCTTTTCTGTTCTGAAAATTTGGATTTCTAGAATTTATGGGATGGAAAACCTTAGGCACGAATTCAGATCAAAGCTCATGGGTCTCGGAGGGTTAATAGCGAGGGAATTTTGTTAATTGGTTATCCATGGAACTGATTTTTCCTTCTCTTTTTGGTGAAAACGGATCCATCAATCTTGGAGTGTTGAGTGCTGTTGACTCCATTGACCAATGGAGGGGGGAGTCGCTGACTTTGTCATTTTCTCCTCCACACACGTACGTCATCCATCATTTTCGCTCCCTTACCTTCATCAAGTCATGAAAGTGAAAAATACTTCCTTTTTACTCCCCCCTCCTCGCAATCCAACGCAATGCAATGGTCGAAATGACCACTCCGATTTCAAAACAATTCACTGAGCTTGACCGGTGTTTCTCTACAGAAGAGTGAAATGGATCAGCTGTTAAACCCACCAATAATATAATTCATAACTACGGAATTTGTAACAGGAGGTTTAGTCACGCTGAATTCTAAAATAAGGATAATTCTATAATTCTAACCAATAGAATCGAAGGATATTTGTTATTGTTTTTTTGATTGAAGACCAACTAGCTAAAATCAAAATTAAGCCATAGCGGAAATGGCGTGTGACATATCAGCCTCAACAAACACTAGATTTCTGTGATATTATATTTATATCAATGTGACACTTAAGTCAATGTATCCAGATGAGGCAAAATTCAAAAAAGTAGGAATACAAAATCCGGCAAATTGAATTGAGAATTGTAGTTATCCTTCTTGCATTTGTACTCTTATTCACATGTTTTTTGATAGAGAATTTTTTTGGAATCCACCTAAGCCTTTGTTGGCGTCCTGAAAATAAGTTAAATATTTCACTGTAAAAGCATAATATAACATTCATATTAATACATAAGATGTATGTTTATGTATTGTATGTCGTATCTGGTCGATACAAATAGAGTTTATAATAATACCCGGCTAGATGAGCTGAAGTAATTTAGGTTGGATAAATACAAGTTTTAAATTGTTTGTGCCTTGCATTATGAGATGGAGAAGATGGATGAAAGTCTTGAAGTGCATTAACATTGTTCTGCTTTTTCCAGCTTGGACGTGGTGCCTTTCAAGACAAATCCCTTTGACTCAATAAATTAGTTTGCCCACATGCATAATTCATGGCCTTTTCCCTTTGTTTCAAAATCAAAGCTCTCTAATTCTCATGTCCTTGTCTTTCCACTCCATTTCTCCCCTTGTCTTCTTCCGTCTCCCTTCCATTTTCTTGTGACCAAGGAGTTGAAGTTGGATCTCGGGCTTTTATTTCCAAACTCCATCAAAACTTTGTCTTCTCTCCAGTATGCGGAACCAACGCAAGGGATATGTTACAATTTACTTCCTATGTTGGTCCAAAATTCTTCAAATCCAAATTGTATCAAATCAATCAGTGCTGCAGAATTAGCAGAAAACAAAAGCAAAAGACGTCTTAGAAGTAAATTTGGCCGACATTATTCAGTGACATTCATCTTCATCTGTACACCGCCGTAGCAATGCACCAATGGTAGTTGGTTATTCTCAAAAATATGTTGGTATGAGCTTAGTTAATTGCTACTGCTAGTGGAGGTCAAATTCATGGCGTTAAATTCTAAAAATTGAAATGTGAAGTCCAATATCATTGTGTCTGTGTGGCACAGAATTTCTTCCTTAAATGTAATACCATGTTTGGATTGGATATTAATGACCAAGCACACAACGCCGTAAAATCACTGCGCAATGTTATTTAGAATTAATATTATATTTTGTAACCGAAACTCCGTTTCATATTTACTAAAGTTATCACTAAATGTACATTTTATTCAAGTCTGAAATGCTTGTAGTAAGTAAAAAAGTGACTTATTGCATTGCAAGTCAAGCTGTAAGCAATGATCACCTCGATTCTAACTTTGTTATTTTGATGACAAACTCCCTTCCAAACTTTACAACAGGTGAAAAAGAAAGTGTCATATTCAGGATCTTCCGCCTGGAGAATTCCGGGTGCTGTCAGTCTGTCAAGGGATGAGAAATGGAGGCTAAACTCCAAGCTTGTCCCCAGGGGTGGACGATGGAATGATGCTAAGAAAGTGAGAGTTAAAGTGCCATGGCCATGGACAGTTTCTTGACAAGGGATCCACTCAACTGGATAACAACAATGCTCAATCTGTTTTGCTTTTAAAAAAATCAAAAATATTCGTCACAATTCTAATTACTCAAATATGACTAAACGAAATAACCCTGGTACATTTTGATAAATTGATAAAATGGATATTTTTTACCATAATTTTACACGGAAGCGTTTACCAATATAAAGGGGCGTCCCTTGTTACAAGACAGTATGTGGTTGGGTTGCTAGGATCCGGAAATGCCCAGGAGATTGTAATTAGGCTGAGATGGACAGGTGTGGTTGGGATGGGAAATGGCTGTCTGGACTCATCTTCGGTCTCCTCCTCTCAGGGGACATAACACTTGCCAAATTAAACACTTCTCCAATCCTTTCTGTCTGAGAGGAAGACGACATCACAAAACAACATGGACAACTTCCCCTCGTTTTTCACAATGACAGCCTAGTTGAAACTTGCAAGCGTAGTCCTTTTAAGTAATACAAATAATATTCTTAAACGGCATTGTAGCATGTAGAACCTCAAACGTATTCCATCCACCACCGCCTTCAATCCTAAATGCCAATTCTAAATTAGCCTAAACCTCAACCCAAATTATCATCGACGGCACTCGTGTTAGTTTAACTTTATAATTCCAGCTTCCCTTAGCAATCATTTCCTCTCCCCCCGTCCTTATCACGGAATTAAGTCTTAGAATTCCTTCTCCCCTCATTACGCCGCACCGTGCTACGGTACATGGCACATCCTACCAAAGAAATCCCTGACTCTATAAATAAAGGATTTGTTGAGATTCCTTTCCTCCCCCGGAAAGCCTCTTCCCCATTAATCAGAGATGCGGAGTCATTCTTTCCCCTTACCGTACATACGATACGTATGCATTGTACGGCCAGCAGCCTGGGGTTTGCGACGAAGAAAATCTGCAATGCAATTCTTCTTCTTTTCTTTCCTTAAAACGGACGGCACTCACTACTACATACATACATACACACATTAAGTTGGTTAGTTAACCACCCACTCGAATGGGACGGAATGGAAACTTGGAGTCATTAGCATGAATAAATTCTTTCGGGAGGAAGAGTACACTGTGGGAAAAAGTTTCCCCGTCCGTCCGTGGCTTGGCTGGAAGAGATGAGGATTTCTCTAAATGAGAATAGAGTTTGATTTAATTTGATGATTCCAACCGTGTTTCCCCTGCAGCGCTACTACTGCGTACGTACTGCGTTACGTACTATGCACGTGGAATTGTGACTGCCATATAATGGGCCCTGGAAGGTATAGTATTTATAGGAATGGGAATGAATGTCTTAAGACACAGTCACCAGTCACAAGCCGGAGTGAGTCGAAGCAGTCGTCTTGTCGTTTATCATTAAATTAAGCCTATTAACCTCCCCCCTCGTCCCTTCGCCAACTTTGCAGAATATTAATCAAATTGTCTTTGAGCAAACCTATTTATGATTTAATGAACCCCTTTCCCCCAAGTGTTGTCTCTCTGAGAATAAATTAAGTGGTTCCTTGGGTTCTTTTCCCTATTAACCCTTCATAAATAACCCAAACTAAAAGCTTTTTGTTTGCAGCCAGGTGAAAGGGCTGGAGGGGAGGAGGACGCGGTGGGCCAATTAAAATGTTCATCTCGTAATCAAAATGAGTTATCCTATGCGTGGGGCCAGCATTTATATTTGTATTTCTCCCGTACCTACATTTAAGCACGCGCTATATACGTACATTACGGGATGTAGGTGTTAATAAATTATTTGACTGTATACTTTTTTTTTCAAGAATGTACATCTTGGCCAGAAAAATACAATTTGAGTACTGGTTGGCGTCGTTAAATAATTTTATTGTATTTGATGGTATACAAATTTTCTGATCAGGTCCGTGATCCAGAAATCCAGAATTTCTAATCCCTAGCTTCATCTTGTTGAGCCGGAAAAATATTTATAAAAATTCCACTACAAAATTTGAGGAGATAACATCACGCTCACAATTACCTGCACGAATTCAGATTGTCCAATTCTAATTCCTTCGTTAACAAAAGTCTGGGTCTGGTCTAAGGATTTATTATCGGAGACATGATCAGCCATCATGTCCTATCCTGGCATACACATAGCAGGCGAAAACTTCATCATTTGAAAGACTTCCCTAATCCAACTGACTTGCAAAACCCTCCCATTCCTGCAAATTACACTTACAAAACCGACCACACATGCATTGTTAAGAGCTGAGGGCCACAAATGGATTTTGTGTACCAGGAGCGTGCAGTGCAGAATGGAATGGAGTACATATTTGATGAGAGGAAACATCCATTATTGGACATGGAGCGACACATACAAAATCCACCCTCCTCCATATTCATATTCATGATTGCACGTCGTTAACTGGGCACAATTTATTTTCTGTTTTGCATCCTTGCCCACAAATGTTACGTTACATAAGGTTTTATCTACACAGCGCAGCGCTGTACGTAGTAGTACATTTTAGTGTCGAATTCAACATTTACATGCAAATACAGGGAGGTAATAATGACTAATTGGAGGAATTTGGAATGAACCGGCCAATCAATCAAAATCCTTATCATCCCTCCGATTTCAGTAAAGAGGAAATCACCTGCTGATTGGCAGACGGGTTTGTATGCATGAGGCTGGGCATAGAAAATGAAATTAGTTTTCTCATCCGAATTTTATTTTACGGCGAGCATTGGCATTAAGTATAATGGATTTTGGAGCTCGTCGGGGTCATATTATTATCAAAATATTATTTCTTTCATTTCATTTAAAGATCTCCATTAGCAAAACTTGCCTTTCTGTTAAATTTAGTTTATTAGTTTAAACACCATTTGATTTAATGAATATTATGCATCGCATACTAAAATACATAAATATGCCATGACCACCCAGCTGATTTGTTTTGGTTCAAGTAAACATTTAGCTGATAAATTTAAATTGCGCTTAAATTCAAACGCGGTTTTGAATTCAAATCCCAACCATTTGCCTCCCCGCCTTTATTCATGAAAGAAAGCATCCCATTCAAGTCAGGGTATGAATGGTCGGAGCCTTATTATCTCCCCCAAATGTACCTACCTACTACTGTACGAGTAGTCCGTCAGCAATGGCATTAAATTTAAGTTGAAGGAATACATGGGGGTTGCTAATGAGATCCTCCATGAAAGAATACCACTAGCCAATTCTGGAGTGCGGGGAATGAACGAGGGCATGATTATAATGGTGAAAGGAAATGGGGCGAAGCTCTCCATGTGGGCAACTACCGCTATCATAACATTCATCCCTCCAAACTTTCTTCCCTTTCATCATAAATTCGGGTTGGAGATTCCATGGGAGGAGAGAAAAGAAGGACTTTATTAATCCAACTATTAAATTTGATGCCTTTCCCTTGACTTGTGTCGTGGGAATTACGTGGAGGGACATAAACTCCAGCTCGCAGCTTCGTGCATAGTACTTTGTATATTTTCGGGTCCATTCAGACTCCTTTGCATCAAATTGCTTCTTACCTTTTGGACATAAAATTCTGGGGGTTTTTCCACTTCTACTTCTTCAACTCCCATGCTATGACGAGGCCAGAGGTGAATCGTCTCCCAATTCGAAGGAGGGGATGCCGAAAGTCTTTCAATTATATCAAGACCCTCTCCTTTTCCCTTTCGTTTCCGTCTTTATTGAACATTTTCACTTTCTCAGTGTTCGGGTGGAAAGAAAGACGGATGAGGAATTTGGCACGGAAAAGAAAAGGAATTCGTAGATACATAATTTATACGAATTCCTGACGGAGGTGGTTGGCGTCTCGTGAAAGAACAATCCAATTTTGAAAGGTAACACGGCATGGCAGCAGAACTGACTGCGTGTCGCGTTTTGCGTACGGTGGTGGCTACTGGCATTAAGTATTATTTTATATTTGGGAATTTTGTGTGGGAATTGCTAAGTTTGGGTTTATTAAATTTGAAACTGGGAATTTCGAGGAATTCAGAAGCAAAGAGCTCATAGAATTGTATGCTTCATTTTACGACCTTAAAAATTCGTACTAAAACTAAAAATCTGTGCTTTAAAGTGATACACACCTAATACACGAATATGTATTTCACTTTTATAATACAAAATGACATTCCTCACACTAGTCTAGCAAAGCAGTGAAATTGTTTCGCAAGCTCAGAGTTTCCCTAGCACTCGCCGTAACACTGCCAAGTTCTTAATGTCAACCGAATGACATTTTGAAGACGGAAATGTCAGGGAAGGAATTAAGAGTCATCTTGGGAAATCTTAGCTAGTGCAATTGCTTTTGCGGAACCCGTCTCTGTCCTCTCCGGGCCCGGCCGTTGAAAGTTTTGTTCAATGATCAATCCTAACTGCTTTTGTTCTTTCCTAATTACTAATTCCTTCCTCGATTTCCCCTGCTTGGAGCACATGTGACATTTGACTGCTCTCCTTGTGGAAGGCAGCTGCAAGTTTGTATCCAATGGATGTCAAATTAGCACGCTGCGCTGGCCTGGCCCCGAACCTTTCCGTCGTTCGTGCATTGTTTGCATTTAGATTAAACAATAAGTCTTATTTTTAGGTAGTAATTCATGACATATGAGTCATAGCTTATATAAAATAACGATTACTTCGATGACATAGAATTTTTTAAAATTAAAATACCGGTTCCAAGTTTGAATCAGTTTTTTGAGAGATTTTGACTAACCGGCTCAATTCTAAACATGAATATGAGAGCGACCCATTAGATGTTATTATTTCTTAACAAAATACAATATTGGTAGCTCGTAAACCACAAGCACATCTTGAACGGGTCTTGTACATAAGACGCAACGTGTATTCGTGCGGTTTTCTGAAAGTGAATAAAATTCTAAGAACCCACACCCTGGGTTTTGGAGAACACAGAGCGTTTTTAAGTGTGTGCCATGTACAAAGATGCGATGATAAATGTTAGGAGTCGAAGGAAGGGAGAAAGAGGAAAGTTTGTCGCGAGCACAACAAAGCGTTCCTTTTTGTTCGGGCACAGTTCTTCAGGAGAGAATTTCCGAAAGCAAATGGAAACCATACATAACGGAGACGACAGTAGAACATTATTTACAATTTCCCTGTTCGACAAAAATAATAAATAATACTTCAAAATATATCCATGTGCAAAGTTTGTTCAATTTGTTAGGCTATATTTGCTAGGTTATTTGTTTCAAATTCAAAATCTTGTTCAAATTTTAATTTGGTTTACCTAAGTCAAATGAAAACGAGGATCCACGATGATAAAGCTGAATTGTCTATTTGACTAGTTATTACGTTAGCTAAAAAACCAGTTGGCACCATGCATTTCCTTTGCTATAATAGCTTTGCTGGAAAATCCTAGCAATAAATTTGCAAATATTGTGCCAAACACTTGCATTATTTCAACCATTTGATGCTGCTCTGTGTTTAATCTTCCAACACTGACAATTGAAAGAAATGAAAGATCTGCAAAGACTCTCATCTCTCAAAGTTTCCATATTTTTAAACTTTTATATACTACAATCTTAGCCTTGATCGTGCCTTTGATCCATAAATAAATCCCCTTAATAAAGTTTCAATAAAGAAAAGCCAAGTCAAGGACTTTCTCCTATTTGCTATTCCCATTACACGTCATTTCGCGGCGTTTCACTCAAATTGGTTTTATTCTAATGGGCTTGAGGCCAGGGCAAGTATAATAGGTGTAAGGCACGGCAGGATCATGATCCGACACCTTCAAGTGTTGATACTGGTTAGAATAGAAGCGTGCTTCAAGAAAACCTACTAGGATTCTTCAAACCTACCGCACCATGCCACCGTATTTCCCACAGAAGCCGTTATAGTCCATTCAGTCTACTAAACATTAAAATGATAAATAACGTCACGCCACAATTTACTGTTTGCAGCCAGCAGTAACTCGTCACGGCAGAGCACAAGGACGGAGAAAGCAATGCCTTTTCATGTCGTATACTTGTGTACCACTCTACTGTAAAACCCACTCACTTTGAAGAAAATTATGAAGTAGTGCAGCAGGAGCTGGGATGGGTGATGACAAAAAAGAAAGTAAAGGAGCGGATGCACTCATTCACTTTTACTAGCCAGTGTCGTGTGTGTCTTGTTCTATGGATTTGAAAAGAGGGTTAAAATCAATTTGAAGCATCGCGCTTCCTTCCCTCTGTTATTTCCCCCTCACTATGTAATGTAGTGCAGTGCAGTGCAGTGCAGCGTCTGTCTCCCATTCTTCGCAATTATTGTTTCCCCCTTTTATACTCAAAATGTAGTGCTATTATTCCCGTACTATTGTTCATGATTTACCCAAAGGATAAGAGCAAGTATGGCTGTGTATGGCTTTGGTATTTCCAACGGTAATAGATTTAACCTTGGGAATTTCCAAGTATTTTTAAAAAATGCGACCGAAAACCATGATCTAGCTTCTTTATCACACGATTTCGCACAAAGGTGTAACAAAATGTGTTTTTTTGACAAATAAATATACAACAAATTAGAGTGATTCGGTGAAAAATATTAAAATGTGTGCTTATAGGCTCACCATGTTAAATTAGACTATGTTCTCAATAATAATTGAATAATACAATACAATATTGTCTAACTGTGCTGAAGCTTGTAATTTTTCATAAAGATCTTTCAAAAAAATATAAACAAATTTTACACCTCCAATTTATTGCTGGTTTTTTGCGCAATTCCAAAATGCTCGAATACGCCAAATGAAAATAATTAAGTTCATGCACTTAAATATGAAGTTATTCAAGTTAACTTTTTACAGAGAAGCTAGAGTTAACTGTGGTCGTACGCGTAAGTATCCGCATTAATACTTAACGCAAAATCATAATTTATGAAACGACGTAAATTTAACACTTCCCTTAATCAGTTTCACTTCGAGGGTAAAAAAACCGCCGCTCCGTGTAGTCAACCGTCCATCAAACGCTTCGTACGTTTGCCATCGTCGTCCTTCAACGAAGCGAAACAGGAAGGGAATTGTCGCATTTTGAAAGGTTTTACCATTACGAGAACGTGCCCTGCATTCAGTTGACCATTGAATCCCATGTTGACACAAGTAAAGAAGAAGGAAGAATGAATGAAACTGCAGTGGGAGTCGTACTATTACCTAACCCCATCATCCATGAGGACGAAGAAACTGGGACATAATAAAATGCATAGTTGATGGATGATGTTTCACTTCACCTGCTTCACCCGCCAGGGCGGGGTAGGCAGGGCAGGGGTTCAAAATCCCGGGTAGCCGCCGCCGCCGCCAGCCGAAACTTTTCCAAGAGAATTTCCTTCTTTTCCTCATGCAAAGGTAAAATGGGCGAGAAATCATTCATCATACATTGCGGCTCGTGGTCTTAAAGTTCCGTTCGTATGTGTGAACTCTATTTAGAATGCATGGACATCCGAAGGGAAGTTTGCATGTCTGACACGTGATTCGAATTTGGATACCGATCATCGTTTCAATCACACTCGACAGCCCCTGCAATTTCCAACTGCACATACGTACGTACGTAGTACGTTACATGCCAATCCCGCTTAACCTTATGCGTGTAATATAATATAAATGTTGGATTAAGCGAAGCCAGAGTTAGTTTTACTTGAATTTTGAGTCAAATGTGCATGGGGCTATATGGCACGGCGGCTTGGTGCGGGCCGCGGCCGCGGGTACGGCGCGGCCCTTGTTCAGTTTCAAAAGTCTCTTCGTGTTTCAAAATTATACGTTTGTGGTTCAGGGGCGTTTGGTTGGTTTGACTTTTCCTCGTCCAGGTCACGGAGGGCGGACGATTGCCGATTTGTGGGTAATTCCGTTTGGCTGTGGGAAATGGTTGGTTGTTGACTTGGAAGGGATTTTGGAGGGAAGAGAGTAGGTTGCGAGGGATTTGACATTTCAATGAGGGTAGGTGCAAGGCGACACGATTTTCAATTGTGTGGAATGTACAAAAATCCGTTTAAAAATGTGTTATATGCAATCAATATTCAAACCCATCAGAATGAATTGCTAACTATTAATGATGCGGCTTATCTTTATTAACATTAATAATATTGAGCGGCTCAACATTACTACTTTGAAACAGAATGATCAGTGTTTGGACGCCTACCTTAGTTTATGAATGGCAAAAATGAAGTATTTGTCGAATTCAAATACTAAATGCCAAACTATTCGCTAGTTAACCTCCTTTGTTTATAAAAAAAAATCAATCTATCTACAAGGTTGACGTATCTGCGGATGGTATAGGAGCATGCGGAAGGAAAACTTTATTATTGGAAATCCGAACTAAATATGTTTGAGAATGCAGAATCCTTAACTATCCATGTTGAACTTATCAGAAGTGCCAAAACCCATAGAACATAGACTGATTCCGGAAACGCAGATCGGAAAGCCAAGAAAACAGAATAGAGACTCTCCGAGAAGTTTCTTTGCAGTCGTTAACGGCTTTGGCAACTGAGACTTGAACTTACCTTTCCCTTGTAGTTTTCCCCCTCAAAAGTGTACGACAAGAGCACTCAGCTAGAAACTTGAGGAGGGAGGGAACGGATTTAGGGTGACCACCTCAAGGCGGAAGTTTTTGGACATTTTGTGGCTTTGGATTTTGGGATTTGGCAAGAAGTGCGAAAATGCTCAGCAACAGCGAAGTGGCTAAATTACAGGCGACATTTCTGAAGCAAGTGAGACCGAGTATATCTGCAGTAAATACTATGCGCTATTTAAAATTAATATATTTTTCGAACGACGCGGATTCCTCCTGAAAAGCATTGTCAATCTGGCGATCAGCTGAAGAAACGGATTCCCATTTCCAAAAAATTGCATACTACAATTTATTGAATTTCCCAAAAATATGCCCCTCTTGAAAATAATTCCCTGTTTGTACACCCACGTACACCTCCCCGAAATCTGATCCCCGTAAAAGTTAATTAATTAATGTACTAGAGAGCAAGAATCAATGTACAAGTACAACAAAAGTCTAGCCTCGCACTGCCCTGCACAAATGTGACAGAAGAAGCTCCACAGTACATTACATTGCTGCAACTGCAGGGGGAAGCTTATTATATTTCAATACAACTCCAGAATAAAACCCAGAGGAGAGCCTACGACGTACATACAATGGAGGAAGCAAAAGGAAGGCAAGGCAAGGCTGTGAGCTGGGAAAATGATTGTGAGCAAAGGACCGGAGGATTACAATGACCATTCCTCATTGTATTCCTTTGATCAATAACCCCTTTGAAATACTATCACAAATGTGAATGAAGGACCAATCCGAGTGCAAAAATATTCCTTAGTCTCCTTGTCCTTACTTACATTTCCTTTCATCGCGTACGCCACGCGCCCGTTATGCCGTCCTTTCCCGAGGACAGGACACTGCACGGGTCGGGAGTGTCAAAAAACAATTTGTACTTGGAAATTTCCTCTGGATGTAATTTTGCACAAAGGGATATGGCGAGGACGCAGCTACCATGCCCGCCGTCACACCTGTCCAGTGTTTTAAATGGTCAAATACACATGATGCACGTACGTACGTACGTAAGTTGGGGGCAATTCATCATTATCCATTGTCTTTTCACACTTTGCATGCATTAATCCGATGGACAGACGCGCCGAGGGACAAGGGAAACCTTTGATGTTTGACAAACCGGAAACTTTCACAAAGTGAGAATTAGAGGACACTTCACAATATCAGAATCACAATTCCACGTCGGGAAGGACTTTCCCATTGTCATTTTCACCATCACCATCACCTGACTACCAATCAGAATCAGTTCTAAGGACTATACATAGGTCGGCCTTGTTTTCCTGGTATCAATCAACCTGTCGTTTTTCCCTTTGAGTGCATGGTGAGTGTGAATGTGAATAATTTGATTTTTATTTCTGCATAGGGAGCAGGAGGGCACCCTTGACGTACATAGTACGTAGTACGCACGTGGCGTGACCCTTGGATGTCGCGGTCGCGTCGTCTTTGCGGTGCGGTGCGTGTGAAGAGAATTATAAAAGATCGGCTTCCGCTGTGGGCTGTACCGCTCGGCGCGGCGCGGCGTGGACATTGGGTTGACGTAG